>JAQFVV010000030.1:7434894-7652375 GCA_028023455.1 Epiperipatus broadwayi | reverse complement strand
TGTAAACTTGTTAAACTGAAATGTGAAGTTTGATTTTGTCTTTTAAATTTTACTTTATTATGTATACATTTATATTTTCATTTTATGTTATATGTTTTATTTTCACTTTTATTGTATGTGCAAGCTGTAATTGGCTTTATGCTGTTGTTTAGCACTTAAATAAATGAATTGAATTGAATTGAATTATTATTATTATTATTATTATTATTATTATTATTATTATTATTATTATTATTATTATTATTATTATTATTATTATTATTATTATTATTATTATTATTATTATTCCTCAACAGATGCTAATTATAATATGGACTTTTTTAATCAAGTATTTAATGATCTAATTGATTTTTATATACCAAAAAAACGTGACTCTCACAATTTTTATTTCCCTTTTTGGTTCTCAGATAAACTTAAAAAAATTATTAGAAGGAAATTGTATCATCATAAGCAGTACATTAAAACACGAAATATACTTTTTTACAATAATTTTATTAATTATAGAAGATTGGTTAAAACTATTCAGAAAATTGATTTTCAAAACTATATTAAAAATTTGGAGCTCAATTTATCAGATAATTCTAAAGAATTTTGGTCTTTTATTAAAACTTCTGGCATTACCAAAAGAAAATCTCAAATGGATTATAATTCATCTTTATAAAAAGAAATTATTTCACACTCAGCTGCCTACTATATATATACAATTTTAATGCATAAATCAGCGCATAACAGCAGAGCTTCTTCAAATTAAATCACAATTTATTATAAACTTAATATAAATTATAATACATAATAAATAATGCCCGAGCGCTTTCAAGAGAACTTAGCTCTCATAATCATGGGTAACAAAGAGTAAGCGTAACAAGGTTGCTATATTTACACATAGCAACCTTGTTACGCTTACTCTTTGTTACCCATGATTATGAGAGCTAAGTTCTCTTGAAAGCGCTCGGGCATTATTTATTATGTATTATAATTTATATTAAGTTTATAATAAATTGTGATTTAATTTGAAGAAGCTCTGCTGTTATGCGTTGATTTGTGCATTAAAATTCATCTTTATGTAGGGCTGAGTGTGAAATAATTTCTTTTCAATTCACTATCTTCTGAATTATTTGGGATAATTCTCAACTGTCTGGGTTTAATTTGACCAAGGGATGTTTTAATGATAGCATTTCTATTGATTGTTTCAACAATAATGATATTATATCAGCTGTCAAAGAACTCAAAACACATTCAAGTATAGGTTATGACAATATACCTTCTTTCATTTATAAAGGTTGTGTAGAATATATTGCTGCTCCTTTATGTTATATTCTTAATTGTTCCATTAAAAATTGTATTTTTCCTAACTCTCTAAAACTTGCCAAAGTTATACCTATTTTTAAAAATGGTTCAAAAGATAATGTTAATAATTATAGACCAATTTCTGTGCTTCATACAGTTGCACGCATATTTGAAAGATGTGTTTATAAGAAAATTGTTAATGACATAAATAAGATTTTGGTTCCTGTGCAACATGGTTTTTTACCTGGAAGATCAACTGAAACTAATCTTTTAACAATAACTGATCACATTGCTAATGCCTTTGAGAATCAATGTCATTTAGATGTTGTTTATTTTGATTTATCCAAGGCATTTGATAAAGTGGATCATTCCAGGTTGCTTTTCAAAATGTATAAATTAGGTTTTTCCTATAATTTGGTTGCATGGTTTGAATCTTTTATTAGAGAAGAGAACAGCTTATGTAAAGTTTAAGAATAATTCTTCTAATCCATATTATTGTAATATAGGAGTACCTCAGGGCAGTATCCTTGCACCATTATTGTTTAACATTTATATTGATGATTTGGGAGAGAGTTTAGAATTTTCACATATTTTATGTTATGCAGATGATTGTAAAATTTTTAGGAATATAAACTCAATTAATGATTGCATATTATTACAAAAAGATATTAATAATTTTGTGAAATGGTGTAGAGATAATAAAATGGATATTAATATGGATAAGTGTTCAACAGTTTCTTATTCCAAAAAATCTGAAATGATAATTTGTCCTTATTATATTGAAGATCATAATATAAAATTTGTTGATATTCAGAAAGACCTTGGAATTATTTTTGCAAGCAATGGATCATTTCATCATCATATTGAAAATGTAGTAAATAAGGCTTTTAAAATTATGGGTGCAATTTTAAGGCATGGTAGACAATTTAGTAGTTTTACAAAATATAAATTATTTCTCTCTTTGGTTTTGCCAATTTTAGAATATGGATCTGTTGTTTGGAATCCCAGTTCCAAATGAGATATTATTAAAATTCAATTGGTTTATGACAAATTTTCTAAGTACATTAAATTAAAAGACCATTATCTATCCCTATCCATTAGAAGAAAAATGAGAGATCTTAAAATTTTATATAACCTTGTGAATCAAAAAATTATATTAACTAACAAAATTTCAAATATTACTTTTAATAATTGTTTACATAAAACACTTACATTTACTTTATTTTATATTAAGGTTTGTCGCTCTAACATATTAAAATTTTCACCTTTGTTTCGTTTGCCTAATACCTATAATCATGATTTTATTAATGAAAATATTTTTTCTTTAGACTTTAAAAAATTTGTTACTTATCTTATAAAAAAGTATGGCATATAATTATATTATTTCCATCATTTTTACTCATTTATGTATATTATTTATGTATATTATTGTATAGTTATTATAATGCAATTCTGTAATTGGCTTAATGCTGTAGTTTTGTACGGTAAATAAATTGAATTGAATTATTATTATTATTATTATTATTATTATTATTATTATTATTATTATTATTATTATTATTATTATTATTATTATTATTATTATTATTATTATTATTATTATTATTATTATTATTATTATTATTATTATTATTATTATTATTATTATTATTATTATTATTATTATTATTATGTTTCAAAAAGGGGGAACTTTATTCAATCTAGAAAACAGGTTACATTAATAATTTTTATATACATGCATTTACACTAATATTTCCAAGGATTGTATATATTGTTTTTAAGTTCTTTCCAAGTTCTTACATAGATATACCTGGTGAGTGATGGATTGTTTATCCTAAGTTATCATTTATTGATTCATGGATTTTTTGCTGTCCATTTTCTTGTTCTCTTTTTAAGTCTATTGTTGAGGCAAGGCAGAACTATTAGAGATTTGACCGTTGTTTTACAAGTGACCAAGTAGCCGCAAAAATGTCTGGGTGTGCTATTTTATTGTCTCTGGTTTTTAATTGTGCTAACTTGTTGTGAAAAGTTGATGGATGCCGCCTTGTATTGTTGCCAAAAGCAAATGTGCATCGCGTGCACCAAAATGCATAAAGTACGAAGGTTGCTGCTCGGATTGTTGGGGTGGATGTTCTGCAGAATTGACTGATAATATCTTGCAGGGAGATGTTTGGTTTTCTGTATATATTTGTTATTTCATGCCGAATATTGTTTAATGCTGGGCAGTTGTAAAACAGATGTTGTTGAGTTTCTTCTGCTTGGTGGCATAGCGTGCAGAAGGGGTCTATTTTTGTATATAATCGTCTGTATCTTAAGAAATATGATGTTGGCAAAGCATATAGATTTAGTTTCAGGAGGAAATCAAAGAATTTGGGCTCCAAGGACCATTTTTTAAATTTTTTAAGCAGCTGTCGGTTGTTTATTCCGAGCATCTGTGTTGAAAAATCTGATGTATATCCTGGGTATATCATTGCATATATCTGCCAATATGAATATTTTGTTGTTGTTTGCAGTGATATTTGAGTATGTGTGATTCTGAACTGGTTTATAACAGATGATAGATAGCAATGTGAAGGTGGAGGTTTGTCTGTGGGTATTATTTGTATTAGATACTGGAGTTCTGGGAAATGTCTGAGGGTGGCTATTATCAGGTTTGTGGTCTTTTGTATTCGAAAAATATCTATGTTATGCAGCCCCAAACCATTGTGTATTGCTGGTCGACTAAGCTGTTTTCCAGATATTGACACTGTCTTTCTATTCCATAGGAGTTTATTGCAATATGAAGAGATTTTTGATGTAAAGGCTTTTGAGAATTGAATTATGGGAGAATAATAGATAATCTTGGTGATTACCAGCTGATTGAACAATTGTACTTTAGCATATATTGAGAGGTATGCTTTTGATAGTGAGGCAGTGATCCGTTCTGCTTCATCTTTTAACTTGTTCTGGATTTTTTGCCTCATTGTGTTTGTTCCCATGTAGAAAGGAAAACCGAGGAAAGGGGATGGTTTGCCTTGGAAAATTTGCATGCATGGCTTACTGGTGTATAGAGACCAAGCAGCAGTCTTATTTTGATTAAATTTTAGATGGTGTGTTGCTTGAAAGTCTTGCAGTATTTTCTGTAGTATTGGTATCTGTTTTCTTGATGGTAGGAAGACTGTGATGTCATCCATATATGCAATGCAGGCTATATGTTGTGATGTGCCTGGTATCTGAATGCCCTTGATACTCTGCTGAATTTTGAGTATGAGTGGGTTGATGTAAAAAGTAAATAGCAGTGAGCTTAGTGGTGAGCCTTGGGATATGGATTGTGTGGGAATGAATGATGGGGAATTTTTGCCATTGAGTGTGATATGTATTTCTCTGCTAAGTAGTAGGTTTGTGAGCAGGTACAGATGAGTTCATGGAATTGTGGTGTCAGCTAGCATATTGATTAATGTATTGATGTCGACCGAATCAAAAGCCGCTTCTATATCAAGTTGAACTGCAATTGGTGCATACTTCTTTCTGTCCCATACTGAGTTTATAACTGTTTTGAATATCATTGCAGCCTGTGCAGTTGATGATTGCTTCCTTGCAAACTGGCTGTGTGAAATTAGTGGTAGAATATGTGGCTCTAGGCTGTCTTTGAGTACTTTTTCAATTATTTTAATTGTAAGTGGCCCCATTGAGATTGGTCGTAGGTTAGATAGTGTTGATACATGGACTTTTTTCTTGTTGAAGGGGACTATTGCTATTGGATATAAACCTTGAATGTCATGCAACTTCTGTGATAGATGATTTGCAAGGTCACATAAATATTGGCTAGTGAACTGACTGAGATGTGCAAGGACAAATTTGGGGATTCCATGTGTTCCTGGGTGACATGCATTAGGTACTGTTGCCAGTTTAGTAGCAAATTCTGTGATTTTATATGGAGTATTTGTTTCTGGTTTTCCAAATACATTAGGATTATATTTGACTAGGTGGTATGCTTGCAGCTTTTGTTTGAAATGCTGATAGATCAGTTTTAACATATTATCTCCTGCATATGTGTGCCCCTGCTCTGTGAGTGCCATTGGCACATTGACAGTGGATGGGTAGCCCAAGGCCCAGCGAATGTATTTTCTTGTCCATGTGTGTTGTTGGCCGAGGCAGACTTTACTCTTTTTTATTGCTAGGTAGTTTTTCAGGTGGTTACAGATGTTATTGTATGTTTGTGTAAGTCTGCATATATGTTGTTGACTGGTGTGTGTTGGGTTTATCATTGTAATCCGTTTATGTATTTCATCAGCCAGTGCTAGCAGTCTTGAGGGTGGGGGGGATTTGCATGTAATGTGATCTATATTAAATGATAAAATGTTTATGAATGCTAAATATCTTTGAATGGGGTTAAGTTGCATATTTTTGATTTTGTGAAGCATTATATATGTTTCTGAAAAAATAAATTCTGGGGTAGAAGTTGGAAGTAGAATTCTGATTGTTTTACCATGTGTAAGTGCAGTTGTTTGAATTCCTGTCAGATTGATTAGTATGGTTTGTGCAGAGTGATCAGAGAAGGGAGATGGGTTGATGTTTAGGCTGATTTGATGGTGTAACATAGGTGAATAAAAGCACAGATCAATTTTTGATGTATGACGTCCATTGTGAAAGGTAACTGCTTCATTTGACAGAAAACCCTCTGCACTCATAAGTGGAATTGATATTTGATGCAGCCACTTTAAAATGAACTCTTGATATTTCATGTTGAAATCCCCAATTAGTATGGTTGGATGTGAATTAGAGCCCAGTAAGGAGTTAATGTTTAATATAATATTTGAGATAATTGTAGGGCTCGGTGGAATATACACAAATATAATGTTTAGTGTGATGATTTGATGACTAAAAGTTACTATTAGTAAATTTGCATCTATATATATGATTTTGAATGTGTCAAATGGACAACTTTGTGTTATGAGCAGTCCAGTACCCCCTGAGGGAGATGATGTGTCTCTAGAGCATGCACAGTAGCCTTCTCTGCTTAGATGTACTGTGGGGTCAATTTGTGAGCCACTATATATTTTAGTTTCTAGAAGTCCTAGTATATGAGGTTGTGTAATCTTTATCCATTGTTGTAGCTGATGTATTTTGTTGACTGAGTTGAGCCCTCTGATATTAAATGCTGTTATTTTTAGCTTCATTATCGTGATTGGCTGCGAGTTGGTTTCACAGTGTGTTGAGGTTTGCGTGAAGCTTTTGCATATTCTCTAGTGTTTTGTGAGCAGTTATTAGTGGTTTGATTACTATCCAGCTCCATAGGTATTAAGTTTTCTGCAAAGTGTTCAATCATTTCTGTTAGAGTATTGTTTTCATCTGTTTTGGCTCTTTTTGATTTATTTCTCCTTGGCCGACCAGCTTTTTGGACTTCTGTTGGTGTTGTTTCTATGGGAGGGAGGCATGGGGTTAGTGACTCTAGAATATCTGTAGATGTTTTGTTTATAATTATATGTGGCATGCTTGTTTTTGGGGAGTTGTATGTATCATTTGATATGTCTGGATTTGAGTCTGATGTGTTACTGATTGATATGCCTGGTGTTTGTGATACTTCAGGTATGATTTTTGCTTGATTTTGATCTATTTGATCAGTGCTTTCATTTAATTTATTCGAGCTATCTGTTGTAGTTTCAAGTATATTTGTGTTTTCTTCTGCATGTTTGTTTTTAGTAGCTTCATTTGTACTGTAATTGTTTTCATATTGACTGTTTGAGTTGCTGGTGTTATCTTGTGTATTGTTGCTCTCTTCATGTTGGGATTGGATGTGCTGATTATTTGGTGTCTGGCCCTGTATGAGTTGGCTATCCATGCACTGTGTGGCTAGATGACCATGCTTGCCACAGGCATAGCATTGTGGTTTTAAACCTCTTATATATAGGCTCAGCATAGCTTCCTGATCTGCAATTTGTGTTGGTATAGATTCTGGGTCAATGTCTTTGTGTAATTTTAACTTAAAATCATAGCTATTGCTGTATATTGGTATTGGTGTGTCTTTGAGGTATATTGGTTGAAATGCTATAACCTTGCCAAATGGATCCATCATTTTTTGAAAGTCTTGTTTCGTGTATCCAAAATATGTATTTTTTATTATTCCTGTAATTTGGTTCTGTCGATCTTGATCGACTATAACAATTGCGTAATTGTCTAATGTTTTAATTTGGTTTAGAAATCGGTTCTTTTGACTACTGTTAAGAAATTCGATTGCGAGGTATCTGGGATTTGGATGATCTGCGATTCTTACGATCATTTCCCACAGTTCATTTTCAGTTATTGCTTGATATAATAACGTGCATGGAAACCGATACAACGATATATTTGCGTCTGTGGCAGATATTACTATTGAGTTTGGTGAAAAAAATCTTTTGAACGATGTATAGAGTCCCCATGGAATCATGTTGTTAAAGTGTTCATTAATTCTTTCTAGCATATTATCGGTCCAGTGTGCAAGGGGAGGGTCTTGGTTTACCTGTATCTTTAAATCTAACTGTTTTATATCGTTCGGATTTGTTTTTCTAAATCTCGGAACTATTTTATTATTTATTGTAGTCGCGAAATTCTTTGAACTTGTTGCTTGCATGTTAGTTTTTGCGACCGTGGCATACGATTTGACGGTGTCTAAATTTTTACGCACTTCAGCGGCCATATTGACGCCAAATGCTCGATCATGCATAGCTGTGGGCTCCATTTTTTTTTATAAAAACAAAGAAATTTTTGGTAACGTAAGTGTTTTTTTATGATATTCTTGAGCTAGTTTATGATTTTCATTAATTATAGTTTCAAAAATATTTATTTTTATTTTATGAAATTATCTATATTTGTTTGATTTTAAATTGTGGCGTTATTATTAGATTTTTGGGGGTTTGAAACCCAACTACTTTAATATTACTTACCGGCACTATCAGGATTTTCTGTGGTATTATTATTATTATTATTACTACTACTACTACTACTACTACTACTACTACTACTAGTATTAGTAGTAGTAGTAGTAGTAGTAGTATTAGTATTACTGCTGTTGCTACTGCTGCTACTCTGCTACTCCTACTACTGCTACTACTACTATTACTACTACTACTATTACTGGGAATATCAAATAAGTGAGATGTTATATTCTATCTTTCATATAACTTTACTACTATTACTACTACTACTACAACTATTACTACTACTACTACTACTAGTAGTAGTATTAGTATTACTGCTGTTGCTATTGCTGCTACTCTGCTACTCCTACTACTGCTACTACTACTACTACTACTATTACTACTACTACTATTACTGGGAATATCAAATAAGTGAGATGTTATATTTTATCTTTCATATAACTTTGATATAAACATCAATGCTTTTCTTAATAACATAAACATTTAAAATATATGTGGCTAACAATATATTATTCATAGTTTTAATCTGTACAATCGACATATTATCATAATTCTAGATGCTTTTTAATTACCATTAATTAAAGTAACTTCTAGGATACAAAATAAATACATTTCCGAACTTTGCATAAAATATGTATTCACAACATCCATATCAATGTTATATTTGGTTACAAAAAACATGCACACATTATAGAACATTTTTATCTTCTATAGTTAAAATATAATTTTTAATTTTTATTTGTGTATCTACTAATGTAATGTTTAATATTATAATTTTGAAGTTTTAAAATATATTTTAAATCACCACCATTTATCTATTAAAGCAATATTATTTATTATATTTAAATTTATTTTCACAATGCTGAACATTTAACTTTTATGAATATATATATATACATAACTGATTGAAATAGTAATGGAAATCATCTTCAAATTCTTTCAAAATGTTAATACATGTTGGAAATGTCTGCGGAAAGAGTTTACTCTCTAAAAGGAAAAGTAATAGAAGTAGCAAATAATGTGTTAAATTAATTCTACTAATATAATTACTTTGACTTTAAAATATGAATTTTTCTACAGTACAGGCTTTTTCATACCTGCACTTCTATATGTAATATATAGGGGGTTTGAACTCAGACTTTCACATGACTCTCAACCATCCATGCTATCTCATACTGCTGATACCCTTGATCACCCAGTGCTGGTTTAATACAAAATACATATATTGGTGATTATTTATCTTTTCAACATGTGTGTGATCAAGTGTATCAACAGTATGAGGTAGCATGAATGATTGAGGGTCGTGTGAAAGTTTGACTTTAAATGAGAAGGTTTGTACTTTTCTAAAATAATATCGCAGTAATTACTTCTATGTATGATGAACACATACAATATATGAACAAATACAGAATTACAACTTAATATGTATTCATAAAATAAATTTAATAAATATGTTAAGTTCATATATATATTTACAGTTCATAAATCACAAAATATCTTCAATTTTGATTTGAAGCTTATTTATGGCTTCTGTTAGGAAGGTTTTATGGCAGCTATTCTAATAATTTCCAACAGCATTTTAGACCGATAAATTTATGCAAATTATTTTATTCTTGCAGAAAATTTGTCTTGTTTTTAATATTTGACATTTTACATGATTTTATATATTTCTATAAAAGCAATATTTCTGTGACAAATTATAAATGCATCACAAAAAGAAATATTTTAAGCAATCCTGAATTTAATCTTTTTTTAAGACAACAAATATTTTTTATCGTTTTAATAATAGATTCATATTATAAAGATTTGATAAAAAAATTAAAAAAAATTATACATTTCTGAATTATTTTTATTCTTTATCTTACCATTGTTATTTATATTGTTACAACATCAAGAAATAAAATATCACATGATATTGTATGGAGAATTTTGCCTCTGTGTTAAATAGTAAAATAACTTCTACAACTTTAAATTATAATAAATTTGACAAATTATGGAGTATTATAAAAACAATTTGCATCACGTTTCAATACAATAAAGGTTAATGTGAACATCAAATACCAAATAATATTTTTATACCAATTGTAGTATTTTGTCCCCCTTTTTTCCTACTATACCAATAACAATTTTTGCCACATTATTTTGACTAACTTTCTCACTTTGTTTAAAAGACTTTGCTTAAATTTGAAAATTAAATAACTTTTATGTTAAAATGCTTAACCTTAATTAAACTTATTGAAATCATTTGAAATACACATATAAACAAATTCACTTCCATAATTACACATACGTAATATCTCAATAAAAACTGTTAATAGTAAATAAATAAACATATTTTTATAAACATTAAAGAATAAAGCATTAAAATATAAATATTACTTAAACTAAAACAAATTTTAATAACTCAATCCTCTGCTGACTGCCATAATGTTATCAAATTAATTACGATTTTTTATCATTATTGTTTTTTAAAATATAACTATTTTTATAATATATGTGCATACTACTCCATTCTTCCCATCTTCATATTAAAAATAATTTTATCCCGTCACCTAGATCTTCTTTGAAATAATTTTTTTAATTATATAAATTTATTTTGTGGTATCTTTTAGTAAAGATTAGAATCTTCTACTAAGAATCCATTATCGCATTTCTGTTTCACTATTTTATTTGATCAAGCACTATACTATGAATAATTAAGGGTCAAATTTAATAAAATTCTACAAGATTAATCCATTTTTATGATTTTCTTATATAAATTTAAAAGAATTTTTATGTTTATTAATTTGGCCTTCACTATTTTCATGTCATTAATTAAGAAATCCAAAACTTAAAATTAATTTATCAATCCCGCAATATCCAAAATAATACTTATTTTAAATGTATTTAAACAAAGAGTAAAGAAAACAAAAGATAGATAATTTTTTGTTTTATACTTTTCTCTAATCCTATCCATTATGAAAAAATTATTTTATCTTCTTTTTTTGTATTCCACATATATTTAATATTCATTTTCTCTATTTAATTCTATATCTTTATTTATTTAGTCTTTACTCTAATAAAAGTTTTTTTTTTCTAAAACTATTGTTATTTTTGTTCAATATTTATGTCTTTTTCTGCTTTTAATATCTTTCTCACAATTGGACTTTGTCATTTCTTTTACCTCTCTTTTTATTCTACGTTTATTAAATCCAAATTACTAATTTTAAATTAACTGTAAATATTTCTAATCATTACTCTTAATATTACCTTAACTGCATGATTATATTTATGGCTTTATAATCTTAATTATACTTTTTTTTTTAGAAAAATCAAAATTCTCTAAATAATCTATTGGCAGATGTGCTTTAAAAATGCTTATGTGACAGCCAATCAGATGTAACAATAACTGCATGTGGAACTCTTAATTCTAAAACACAAGCCAGAACTATCAGAAAAAGATGTGTTTGTGTTTTAGAATTAAGAGTTCCATGCGCAGTCATTGTTACATCTGATTGGCTGTCACATAAACATTTTTAAAGCGCATCTGCAGAAGGTTTTAGCCTTTCATGTTAGTACTATGTCAACTGCTTGCGCTTAATAAATTTAATATATTTAAATAATCTATTGTTTATTTTTCTATTATAAATATTAATTAATTCTCTCACATTTTTTCACAGTAAAGATTTCTATAATTAAAGTAGCATTTCATCATTTTTCCTTTATTTTGTCAGGCTTCAACTCATGTATAGCTTTTATAATTTCATTTTTATCCTTATTTATTGCACTTATTTATTTATTTTTATTTATTGCACTTTGTTTTTTAATAATCCAGAAGTGGGTTTATTATTTTTGTCATATAAATCTCTTATATATTCTTATGTACTTTTCATTATTTCTATCTGTACTATTACAATTTTTCATTTTTTGCTTCAATTGTTTACTTTCTATGACTATTTTTTTTACTAAAGTTTTTTTTTCTAATATAAATTAAAAATTTATCCTTTTTTGTAAATTTTTTATTCCCCTTACATTCAACTTTAATTTTATATAAATTTTGTTTTCTCTTTACTATTATGATAATCACCTTATTTTAACCTCGACCCTTTTTATAAAAAAAAAAATGTTGTGCTTCATCTGTCTTTATATTTTAAATTTTTTTCACTTCATGTTACAAGTTTTCTTTCTGTTATTTGCACTATTTTTTATTCAAAAAATTGTAAAACCTATCTTTTATGTCTCTATAATTTATTATCAGCTCACTTTCTTCTTGGCTTAGAATATTCTTATATATTTTTTTAAAATTTACGGCAATTAAGATTTGAATCTATGTCAATTTCAAAGATGTGTACATGCCTTCTTTATGAAGGCTGCTTACATTTTTCTTTCTTTCATAAACTGAAAATTTTAATTGAAATGAAATTGACACATAAAAATATGTTCTAAAGCAAGCAAGGATAACTATTATATCAAGGGTTTTATTTTTTATTTTTAAGAATGAAAACATTTGAAGGGTGAAACTAAAATATAGCAGACAAAATGGAAATATTTTAGAAGCCTATTAAAAATAATTGAATAAAAATGAAAACTGCAGTCTAAAGTGATCATAAAGTAAAAGATTTTGAAATTAAGTATCATGATCATTTTTATGTTCATTTAGAAGATAAGAAAATATGGTAATGACATCATCTCATAAAAAACTAATACTGCAATCTGCCTACCCGTTCTTGAAACCAAGCTTACAATTAAATAGATATGTGAATTAGCAGTATTACAAAGTAAAAATAAATAATAATAATAATAATAATAATAATAATAATAATAATAATAATAATAATAATAATAATAATAATAATAATAATAATAATAATAATAATAATAATAATAATAATAATAATAATAATAAAAATAATAATAATTACAACAACTAAAATCAATTTAGATTTTTTTAAAAAAATGAAGTTACAAAGGTAAAAAAAAATAATAATAAATAAGGAAAAAAGGTAATAAAAAATTTGTTAAAAGAGTTGTAAAATAAAACTAATTAGAAATAATATAGAAAAAAGGTGTGCCTATTTCGTTAATGATTCAAGGCAAAAATTGGCAAACTTATTTGGCTTTCAAAGTACCCTCTTTTTAGAGAAAAAAATGATCTGTCTCTTCCTGGAAATCTATCTTTTTTAAGCAACAAACAGGAAAATGCAACAAGCTAGCATTATTTTGTCAACAGTATCTATATTTCTATTTATGTCCTACAACATAATAATGAAAAATGTTATTATAAATAAGACATTTAATTTTTAAAATTAGCTATACATTCAAAGATCAGTTTTTCAAGCTAATTGTGCATGCTTCTTCTGCGAGTGTTAAATAATAAATGAATACTTCACTCTACAATACAAGATATAGTATTTATGCAGGAATAAAAAGAATCTCTTATTCCTACGACTCAAATTCTTTTATATGAGCAAATCTGAAGTACTGTTGAGTAAAGCATGAGAGTAGAATTCTCACTTAAAATTACTATCTACGATGTTGAAATGAATGACGTTGGTGAAATTGTCTAGAATTTACTAAACGTCACTCTAAGTAAAACTTAATTATAAGTAAATAAGTGAAGTATTCATTTGTTATTTAACACTCGCAGAAGATGCATGCACAATTAGCTTGAAAGGCCGATCTTTGAATGCATACAATTGTATGCATAGCATCATATAAAAATAAATGCTTATTTACTTATAATTAAGTTTCACTTAGAGTGATGTTTAGTAAATTCTAGACAATTTCATCAACGTCATTCATTCCAAAATCGTAGATAGTAATTTAAAGTGAGAATTCTACTCTCACGCTTTACTCAACAGTACTTCAGATTTGCTCATATAAAAGAATTTGAGTCGTAGGAATAAGAGATTCCTTTTATTCCTGCATAAATACTATATCTTGTATTGTAGAGAGAAGTATTCATTTATTATTTAACACTCGCAGAAGACGCATGCACAATTAGCTTGAAAGGCTGATCTTTGAATGTATACAATTGTATGCATAGCGTCATATAAAAATAAATGCTTATTTACTTAAAATTAGCTATAGTAATGTTACATTACACAGGAAAATTAAGATATGATAGGATAATTTTAAATGTAATAAAATCAATACATGTTAATAAGTATTTCACTATTTCATTTCCGCATATATCACATTAATTTCAACATATATATTTTTGTTTGGGTAATAGTTTAGATATGAAGTGCTTTCATGTATTTACATTTATAAATCAATATATTCTTGGATATTATTGGCTTTATTATCTAAATAATATATGGCTTTAGTGCAGTTTGAAAGTTAAAATTGATTACAGTATTTATTAATATGCTTTCAAAATATGTTATATTTGCTTGATTTAAACTTTTTTGAATTAAAATTTGAATTGTTTTCAGTCAAATGTTGCCTTAACAACAAACGGATTGAGGTTTTTGGTGTTGTTTGGGTGTGGGATGCTTTTGTTTGGGTGTGGGATTTATTTATTGCGATTTTGAAGTTATGCAATTCATGATTCTTCTTAATATCTTTGTATGCGGTTTTCTTTTATGTGATAAAAATTATTAGATCAGAAGTCGAGCTCCAATAATGCACTATTACTTTGAATATTATAAATTTCGTGCACTCACATCATATTTAAAGTAATAGCGCATTATCGGAGTTCGACTTCCATCTAATAATTTCAATATTTTCAGCGCTTTATAATAGTACTGTAATAGATTTTATGTAATAAAGAAGTTCATAATTCACTTAAAATCAGAATTTCCCCATTTTATATACACACATTAAATTTTACAAGACTATAATGTAAATCTGTTCAAACGTTATAGATGAAAAATACTGTTTGTTGTTGTTTTTGCATTTTAAACCACGTTCTATTTTTGCTTTTTATAAAAAGAGTACATTTATTAATTAATCATTTAGTGTCTGCAAGTAATAAATTTTACAAGATTATAATGTAAATCTGTTCAAACGTTATAGATGCCTATACATTGTATGTTGTTGTTTTTGCATTTTAATTCGTGTTCAATTTGCTTTTTATAAAACAAGTACATAATCAATTAATCATTTAGTGTCCGCAAGTTTATTTTTAAAAGGTGAGTAACAGCGAAGGGCACAATTAAATTTGGCAATTAAAATCTGATTTTTCATTGTAATTAACAATTTAAAAATTACTTAATGAGGTGATGTGAAACGATGAAATTTGATTTTTAAATGGAATTGAAAATTAAAAAATTAAAGACAAAAATAAGAATTTAATTTTTATTTGTTAGTTTTAATTAAATTTTGCCCAACAGTGGTGAGTCATTGGCTTTTTATTATCATAAGTCTTAAGTTCTTATTTTTATTTTAAACTTTTAGTTTATTCTAACGGAGAAAAAAAACACCCAAGAAAATGAATTTCTTTTTTTTTTTTTTTTTTTTTTTTTAAAGAAAAATTTTATTCTATAGCTATATTGAATGTTACAAATATAAAAATGATATCAATTACATATCTATTTGAAGTAAAGTAGATCCAACCTTCTGCCATGTTGCTCTTGTGATGTAGCTTGGAGCAATTAGTTGGTCCTTTTTCATGATTTTCTTCATGATATTCTTAAATTTAGTCCCATATGGATCTCTCATTCCTTCAATTGTGACTTTACATCTGACACACCACAGGGCATAGTTCACAAAAATTGCCAGTCTTATGTCCGTAAATAGACCCTGATCTAAATAATCTTTAATTGATTTGTAGTGTGCACTTGTATTGCTGTACCATTTATGAGATATCGATCTATAATTGGACATAATGGGACATTTAAGAAAAATATGATCAATCGATTCCTCCTCTCTCTCACATGCCTGGCACACAGGATTGATCTTCTTGAAATTTCTTCTGTCTGCCAGAAATGAGTTTGTAGGGAGGGAGTCCAGGTTGATTTTAATTAAGAAATCTTGAAATTTTGCCTCAATGAACCAAAATTTTGATCTTGAAATCAGTTGCTGATTGGTGATCCCGAGAGACCCTTTGTTTATGTTATTTTCCCCATGTATTATTTTATATGCATTCCAGTATTTAATTTTTGATATAATTGGGTTTTCATTCAGATCAATAACTTTCCGAATATTATCAAATAACAAATTCCACCAACTTTTATTAGTGGGCGGTGGTCTATCAGTTGGTATGACAGTTTCTTGATATGATATATTTGAATATTTGTTTTGAAGCCAGAATAATAGGTTGTAGTCTCTCTGGAATATCATGGTTTTGATACAATGTAATGAAAGGCCATTGAACCTTCTAGGCATTTGAAGTTTTCGGAGGCTGATGGCAGCAACCTTTCGGCCCCAGAATAGTTTTATGCATAGCGAGTTTATTTTTTTGATAAATTTTTTGGAGGGGCAGATACCAGATAGGAAATAGTTAATTTTTGGGAATATCAATGAGTTTAAAAGTCTTACCTTACCATGAAGTGAAACATATATCTTAGAAAGGGAGGTAGTTGTATGGCAAATTTCTGTTAATAGGGATTCTTCAATTTCTCTCCTCATAGCACTATTGGATTTTGAAAAATTAAAGCCTAGGAATTTCTGTGGGTCAGCTGTAAAATTTGAAGCAATTTTCCTGCCAGTTAGCAAGCTCCAGGAGGCTGATTTCTTTTTATTGAATTTGAGTTTATATTTGTCTGAGTACCATGCTAGTATTTGCTCTAGTTTAGTGATATATTTCTTGGAAGGCAGGCAGATGATTATATCATCCATATAACTGAGATGTTTAATCACCCTTCCCATGGCAGGTACATACACTCCAGGTAATGATCTCTCAATCTCCATCAATAGTGGGTTGATATAAGCTATAAAATATAGTGCACTAAGTGGAGATCCTTGAGGAATAGAGATGGAGGGTTCGAACCCAGGTGCAATTTTCCCATTCATTGTGATGTGGATGATTCTGTTGGCTAATAGATTTGCAATCATCCTCAGATAAACACACGGCACCCCATATTCTTGGAGAACATCAATCAGAATGTCTGGCCTGACTGAGTCAAATGCTGCCGAGATATCGAGTTGGACAGCGATCGGTTTCGACATCTTCCGAGCTCTAATAACATCGATAAGGAGTTTCATTTGGCCAATGGCATTAATTGATGATTCCCCTTTTTTTGCATATTGATTGGTAGAAATGTATTTATAAATTTTCACTTGGATTTGATCCTTAATTAATTGTTCTATGATTTTAATTAAAAGGGGAATCATTGAGATAGGCCTCAGATTATTCAAGTCATGTTTTCCATCTTTTTTCTTTAGGAAAGGTACGAGAGATATTGGATACAAGTTGTTAATCTCTCGACTTCCCTCTGCTAAGTGGTTTATCATGGCTTTAATTATTGGCACTGAATATTTCTCTAGATGTAGGAGGATGAATTTTGGTATGCCGTGTATTCCTGGGTGCACCCTCTCTGGGAGGCTTTTTAGCTTGATGCGGATCTTTTCCTCAGTGATATCATGAGTCAGGTTCTCATCCAGGCCAAACAATCCATTCACATTCCCAGTCTGATCAAATTGAAGTGTTGCCCTAAAATGCTCTCTAATTGCACAGATCATTTCTGGGCCCACAAGAATGTTGTTATCTATCGTTAATGACAGTGGAACGAGTTTCCTGCTACCTGTTCCCAGTGCCCACCGGAAGTAACTCTTGGACCAGCATTGTTGATCTGGCAGAAATCTTTTGGCTCGTTTGATTGACATATATTCAGCCAGAGACCTCTGCTTATCCCGGTATTGGCATTTCAGGGCAAGGGCAAGAGGTACAAATTGATTATCGAGTGGAAGCTCTTTTAGTCTTTGGTCAATAGCATCAAGATCGGCTAATAAGCGGTTAGGGCCTTTCTTGTTAAGGGAAACCTCATTTATTATGGATTGGAGGATGCCGATGAAGGAGAACCATGCCTCCTCCACCGGTAGTCTTAGGATATCAATTTTTTAAAGTAGATGTAGGCCTCGGAAAAGAGCCGTTCAGGTGTGGTCTGTTTTAGCAACATTCGAATAGTATTGTTGTTTTCTTCAACTATCGGATGTCCAATGTTTGTTTCAAGGGATACCTCTAGGGCCAAGTGGTCAGAAAAAATCACTGGTCGAAGTTTTGCATTGATTTTGAAGTGAATACTCGGGGAATAGTAGACAAGGTCAATCAAGGATCTGGCATTTTTAGTGTAGAAGGAGAAGGCCTCTATAGGGAAAAATCCTTCTCCACTCATCAGTATATGATTAAAGAGGTGAATATATTTTTTATTGAAAGAAGTATATGTCACATTGAAATCACCCATTAGGATGATTGGGAATGGATTTGAGGCCATGACTGAGTTGATGGTGGTGATTACTTTCATGATTAGATTGTGGTTATTTTTAGTGTAGAGGTAGATTAGGTTGATTTGAAAGTGGTTATATTTTAGGTTAGCAATTAGGCAATTTGAATCTAGATGCAGAATTTTGAAGCTAGTAGGAGGATCTTTCTTGTAATTGATTAAAATAGCTACGCCTCCTGCTGGTACCATTGAAATTGAGTATTTGAAGAAGCCCAGATTTTGGAGAATCTGATCAATTTTACAACATGAATTTAGATGTAATTTGGTTTCTGCCATGCATACGACATTTGGCTGGCATCTGACTATCCAATTTTGAATAGCAAGTGCCCTGTCAACTGAGTTCAGGCCCCTAACATTAACTCCATAGAAATTTAACTTCATATAATTTGTATGAGGTGATTTGTCCCTGATTGACCCTGCCATTATCATTGGCTGGTATCTGTCGTTCCATTATTCATCTATTTCTGCGCAGACTACTTCGTTACTGCACCTAGTCCCGTGTATCTTCATATTGCACAGACTGATTCTCCATCTCAGAAGCAGCCCAGTCTGACTGGGAGATTTCGGTGTCACTAAGACCTATGAAGGAAGTTAGTAATAGTTCTTCTTGATTATTACTGTCATCCAGATTCATGCTCTGTTCTACAGTCTTAGAGGTACTGGATGAGATTTTGATAGAGGATTGAATATTGCCTTTCCTTCTTTTGTTATTCTTATCATTCCACTGATTTATCTCAATATCATCATGGTATTGTTTATTTAGTTTCTCAGAATTATCATTTGAATATGTTGTAGTATCTTCATCAGAACTGGATCTGGTTTGTTGTCTTGATTTCCTTTTTTTCTTGTTCTTCTTTGGTAATATCTTTCTATTTTGTTGAGTTGTTATAGGGCTAGGGTCTTCATGCACCCATTCTTTTTGGTCACCAATGACTGTTGCATCAGAGTCTGATCCACTCTCATCAATGATCATCTTGGGTCTGTTTGTCTCATTCTCAATCCAACCTCATGAATTGGATTGAGTTCTACGTCCCAATAGTGAAGTGTTGTGACTCAGTGGTATTAGAGTTGATTGGCATATTTAAGGGGGTGTGATCCAACACTTTATTTATGGGAGTGTGAATCGGGATTTCTTCTAACATTGTCAGTGTTGTCTCAGATTGATTGAGTTCTTCATGATTTGAGTCTAATTGTGTTAAGTTGTCCGTATTGTCATCAACTATTTTAGAGTCCAGTGTTAAGACCATTGTTGACTTCCCTGCCTTCTTATTGCATTTATGTATCCTATTCCGTTTTGAGCCAAATCCATTACATATGCGAGCTTGGCAGTCTTTAATAAGGTGACTTCGTTGCAAGCAAAAAAAACATTGTGGTGGAACTCCACGGAATGTTAGGACCATCGGTGAACCTCTGGAGTAGACCACTGTGGGTATATCATTGGGGTGCACCTCTTTCTTTAATGTGATAGTGAAAGTACCAGTGTTGGTCAGAATGCGGCCATTAGTTCGATGGTCATATCTATATGTTAGTCCAGTTGTTTTCCCATATTTCCCAAGCATGTTATCCAGTTCTGCTTGATCAAAATTCATTAAACAGTTCTTGATGGTTCCATTGAGTGTGATTGCTCTGTTTATATCAATTGTGCAGATGATCTTCCCATCCATGAGTCTAATGTTATTTTTGAAACAATTTCTAGTAGACCATGAAGTAAATTCGGTAATTATATATCTATCATTTGGATGGGAAAAGATCTTATTAATTCCCATCCACATATCATTTTCAAAGATCATGTTGTAAAATTTCTCAATAGGGAATTTAAATAATCCTCCATTATGATTTGTTATGGCCAAAATCAGAGTTTTGTCATTGATATAGTTTTTAAAAGAATTTAGTAAGAGATCAGGGATTGAGTTATTAAATTGATTATTTATTCTTTGATATTCTTCTTCAGTAAGTTGTATTGTATTTTCTTCATTGTGCTCTTTTATTTGTTGTGATGTATTATCAATTTCTATATCAAGAAAATTCAGTATGGAGTTTTGGTTGTTATTTATTGTGTTTCCATTTTCCCTTAGCTTATCACTTTCTTTTTTAAGGACATTGGCATAGGTTTTACTTTTATTCTTACTATTATAACTTATATCTATATTTTCATTTTGCTCTTGGTATGGAGAAGCACTTTCTTTGATTTTATTGTATTTAGAATCCACAGATCGGAAGAAGCAATTTTTCATCTGTAGGATTTTTTTTAACAATGTTATCGCTAGTAGCGCCCTCAAACGGTTTTTTAGAACGAATTGTACTAAGTGTTTTTGGTTTATTTATGTTGCTATTATTTTTATATGTGGTATTATAGTTGCTGTGATAATTAGAAGATTTATTCAAGGTTTCAGAAGTCATTAATTTAGGTGCTTCTGTCTCATTTTTAATAACTTTTGAATTAGTAATGTTGTCTTCTGTAACGACTTTATTGGTTTCTAACGATAGACTAGGATTTTTTTTCTCAGATTTCTTTTGCTTTTCATGAGGTTTGATACTTTGTGAATCAGAGATGTTGTAGTAATTATCATTAGAGTTAGGGAATTGTGAATTGGGTAAATTTCTAACTTGCTGAGAACTTTTTCCAGCTTTTGCAGAATTTTTGTCTATTTTGTCATTATTATTATTCAAGCACATATCGGCCATATTAGAAATATTATCGGAAAGATTTCTATTCTTGCTTTTAGCAGATTTGGGGTTTTTATCCCCTTTCATGACTTAGTATTTAATGAAAAGTCACTTACCCACTTACTGGGGCACTTGTCTCAGCTTTAACTATTATTTTTGCGATTAAAATTTTATTCTTTGCAGGAGCTTGGAGTGGTTGTTGAAATACTATTAATCGCCACCTGGTGATTGAATTTCTTTGTAAACAAAAATTTCAGTTTTAGATTGCTTAGCGAAATGAGAAGGATCAACAGCAACTGGAAAACATTTTAGTAGTATTTCCTCTTGAACTCGTTTAAGGAGAAGCTACAGTACCTCATATCACATCACATCATGATGAATCTGAAGTCTCAAATAGTGATAATAATTAAAATACTGTACATGTATAAAAAAATGTAAATTACACATAAAAATATATCGTTTTGAATAAAATTAAATAGTGAAGTTAATAAAAAAAGTTTGTCTTGTATCAATTTTTCTCAAATTTGAAATTTTTTATTAGGCATATTTTATTTATTTTATGCAAATTTTAAAGTAATTTTATGTTGTTGCTTTGCTTTTATGCGATTTTTGGAAAATTACAGTATGTATCCTCCATTTTTCAATGTAAGTTAAGTCTATTTTTGTGCGATTTCTTTTGTGTGCATTTTCTGAGGAACCTATCTACCGCATAAAATGAGACCCAGGTGTGTATATATACATTTACAAAGACTCTACCAAAAAATTTCCAAAACAACATATCATTTCTTTTCTTAATGTCATTTTTTAGTAAATTATATGACCATAATGTTGGCAAAAAGTTATATAATTTGTCGTTGGATTAAGAGAATACATATATATTATAACTTACATTTTGCTTACTTTTATATATGTAATTATAAAATAGTAAGAGTAATTGTGATATTTGAAGGTATTTTATATAAAAAGTGAATTAATAAATGTTTAGGCATTTAAACAGAAAAGCCTTACATTGGTTTAAACCTCTCTATTCTATCTAAATGCCACGAGTATCATAATCATAGCTTTATGAATTAATTTATCTAAAATTTGATATTATCTGTATTTGTTTATTATTTGTCAGAAGGTTGAAGACACATATTAAAGTAAATAAAAAGTAAATTGTAATATATATATATGTTGATACGAAGATTTTCACGGGTGGCATATATGAAAGATATATTTTGCGGGTTCATCCATGTTAAAAAACTTTTAAATATCGATATACCGACGTTTTGACTTAATCACACAAGTCATCCACTGGGTGATAAAAGATAGAAAGACGGTTGTAGAGGTGCTACAATCACTGATTTGACAAAAATGTTAAAGTTTTACCAATAGCAAAAATATTAAATTAAGAATGCTTTTTAAAAAAATCTTTCCAAATAGGAGAAAGTTTGCATGTATCATTTCGCTTATTGATACAATCTGGCCTTTTAAGTATCCCAATGGCTTCTCTAATTTTGCACTGGTAGAGATTATCACATCTGGATATGATCCTGGTACTAGAAAAATCAATTTTATGACCTGAATCTATAGTATGGAGTGAGAGTGCTGATGATGATGAGTGTTGTTTAACTGCATTAGCATGCTCATCTCTCCTAACACTGATGTGATGATTACTCATACCTATGTAAGAAGCTTTACCATTTTCACATGAGATTTGATAAACACCATGACATTCAAGAGGCTTGGTTATTATATAGCTGATCTTTTGATGAATAGAAAATGCTGTATCTATATTATAGCATTTTAATATATGTCCAAAACTGTCTGTAGTTCCTTTTACATATGATAAATCAGCTATTAGGATTTGTATTTCATATGTAAAAAGAACTACAGACAGTATTGGACATATATTAAAACGCTATAATATAGATACAGCATTTTCTACTCATCAAAAGATCAGCAATATAATCACCAAGCCTAAGGATTCAATCCCTCTTGAATCTCATGGTGTTTATCAAATCTCATGTGAAAATTATAAAGCTTCTTACATAGGTATGAGTAATTGTCACATCAGTGTTAGGAGAGATAATCATGCTAATGCAGTTAAACAACACTCATCATCATCAGCACTCTCACTCCATACTATAGATTCTGGTCATAAAATTGATTTTTCTAGTAACAGGATCGTATCCAGGTGTGATATTCTCTACCAATGCAAAATTAGAGAAGTCATTGAGATATTTAAAAGGCCAGATTGTATCAATAAGCGAGATGATACATGCAAACTTCCTCCTATTTGGAAAGATTTTTTTAAAAAACATTCTTACTTTAACATTTTTGCTATTGATGGAACTTTAACGTTCTTTTCAAATCAGTGATTGTAACGCCTCTACAATCGTCTTTCTAGCTTTTATCACCCAGTGGATGATTTGTGTGATCAAGTTGAAATGTCGGTATATCAGTATTTAAATTTTTTAACACGGATGAACCCGCAAAATATATCTTTTATATATATATAATTTATTTGAAAAAATATTTTATTATCTAGTTCTGGAAAAATTTTAATAGATTCTTAGTAATATATATATAATAAGTTCCTATTTAGAAATCGGTTATTTTTTCAATTAACAAATGTGTGAGCTGAATGTAAGTTGCACAAAATAATATGAAAAAAATGCATTTAAAAAACTTTTGTTCAGTAGTTCATAATCCAAGATGAAAAATATATATATTTGCTTTTGCAGTCAGAACTGTTGATAGCCATTTTTGACTTTAAATCTTTTAGTAATCATTTTTGAATTTAAATTTCCAATTCCTCATCTTCTATTATTTTATCAACTCTTTTTGTAATTTTGAAGATTCTTCTGTGTCTGTCCTTGAAAAAAAATTCAAAACTCAATCAGATATTATCATTTAAAACATCTTCAAATTGTTGATTAATGTCAGAATGAAAAGCCTCTAACTGATGGTTATAGATAAGCAATTTTCCATTTATGTTTTTCTACTATTGAATAAATTTAGAAGAGTCTAATTAACTTTCTCCTAAGAAGTTTTTGGCAGGAAAGTGGAAGTATTCATTTTTGTTTTAAAGATAATTTATTGCTTTGGGGCTAAATATTTGTTTCATTACATTTATTAAACAAATCTATTATATGAGTGATGTCACTATTGAAATTAATCAAATTGACTTTAAAGCATCATCTTGATTTTTAGACATTTTGCATTAAGGCAAAGAGCTTATAAAACCCATTCAAACAGGCAACTTTTGATAGCCAATAAATTTTTTGCATAAAAAAAAGCAATTGATTTTTTTTTTGCTTTCAATACAATATTGTCTAAACAATCTGTCATTCAGTGAATTGTTTCTGAGTTTGTTGATTGCTTTACAACCTATATTAGCACTCAGTCAGATCTTTGACAACCAGTGCTGAAGTATTGCCTATGGATAACACAGTATAAGGGAATACATTTGAAATCAACTTTTTTCAAATATGGTAGAACATCCTTATTATGCCTTATCATTACTGAAACTCCATCAATAGCAACAAACAAGATATTATTCAAGAGGATATCTTCTTGAAAAAAACACTTCCTATTCAAGAAATATCGATTTTCCTGTGGTATTAGTTTATAATTTTTTTAGTAAATAATAATTCTTGGCAAATTTTTCTTCTTTTACAAATAACATAAATACGTTAAAAATAAGGCTTCACTTTCTGGAAAATTTGATTCATCAAACATGTTTTTAAATATTTATATAATGACTCTTCAATATTTTGAGCATCAATTTTTCTTTGCTCAAAGAAATTTTCTTAATAATATCAGATGCTGAAATATATAACATTAACTTACTTCTAACTAATATAATTAATTCTTCATCAATAAAATGCGGTTTTTCTGATTTAGTAATGAGTAACAAATGTTATAATATGCCATATCTCAATCAACAATCTTGGTTGGATCAATTGAAAGGAAATGTGTTAATGTGTGCTGTATCATTTTTTTTCTTCATTAAATGCTTGAAAATTAGATAATTCTTTATTTTTCTTATTGGATGAACTTTTGTCAAACACTCTGGCAGTCCTGATGGTTTTATAGCTTCATTTGATAAAAATTGTTAACAAATCAGATATATCATTAAACTATTTTTTATAGGCAACTGAATAGAATAACAGTAAAAATTTTCAATACTATACTTTTTTATATTTTTATGTTAGGTTCAGATAGGATACTGTCTGTAAAAAAAAAAAAAAAAAGATAACAGATAATTCAGGAAATTTAATAATTTATATAACTGGAAAAATATAATATCTCTCTCATCGGGAATCAAATTTTTTGCAATAATTGGATTATTAGAATAGTTCTTTCAGTATTTTTATTTTGCTAAGATAGCAAAAAAAATAAACAAATTTAAATACTAAAAGACAAATAAATGAATTTTATTCTGTAATTTGGCATTTAGTATATGTATTTGACATTAAGTTGTCACAAATATTAAAACAAATTTATCAAGAAATAATTTTAAAAATATATTAAAATAAAATTAAACTCCGTTACTAATTTTACTTTAGTTTTTGTTATTACGATTTCATTACCCAGTTTTTGTTTACTGTAAAAAAAAAAGACTGATTTATATGAGCAGGACAAATGTATTGATCATACACTTTAAATAGTTTTTTTACCGACACAAGCCTGCTACAATTTTATTTTTAGTAAGGTTTAGAAGTCAAAAAACAACAACAACAAAAAAACAAATAGTAGTTTTGTAAGAAAAAATACAAGGAAATGTTGAAATAACAATAGTACAATTTAAACCAATAAACATCACATAATTATCATCTCTTATGCTTGCTGAAGCTGTTAAAAAACGGACAAAATTCTCCATACAGTAGTGCCACTCAGTGAAAGCCAGAGTAATCAATGGATGCAAGAAGGTTTGTGCATAAAATACCTATCAAGTGCCTACTCATCCAATATCCCCAAACTAGTTTCTAGCTTGTGGTTTTACTCAATGAGGAGCCTTGGATCTGAGAGTATTGCACCTCCTCCAGCAGCCACCTTTTATCTTTATTTAGCTACAAAACTATGAGTCCAAAATTGAAAACATAATATTTTCAATCCAAGCTCATTAGCTTATACAGACATATAGGTCTGAACTCAGTTCAGTACCCATACATTTTAGTGTCTTTGGTTTTTTAATAACAATAGCCACCACTAACCTATTACACAGTATTGATATTAAACCAATAAACACTGTATGATCACCATTTCTTATACTTTCTCAAGATGTTAAAACAGGCAAAACTCTCCATACAGTAGTGCCACTCAGTGCAAGCCAGAGTAATCACTGGATGCCAGAAGGCTTGTGCATAAAATTCCTACCTAGTGCCTACTCATCCAATATCCCCAGACTAGTTTCTAGCTTGTTGCTTTCATCAGTGAGGAGTTTTGGTTCTGGGAGAATTCTATCTAGATCTTAGGATCTAATGCAACCCTCCACCAGCCACCATTTATCTCTACTTAACTACAAAACTATGAGTCCAAAATTGGAAAATATTCTTGTTTTTAAATTTTGGACTCATTGTTTTGTAGTTAAGTAGAGATAAGTTGGTGGCTGCTGGAGAATTGCATTAGATCCTACGATGTAGGTGCAGTGCTTTCAGATCCAAGGCTCCTCACTGACGAAAGGCACAAACTAGAAACTAGTCTGATGATATTGTATGAGTAGGCACTAGATAGGGATTTTATGCACAAACCTTCCTGCATCCATTGATTACTCTGGCTTGCACTGGGTGGCACTACTGTATGGACAGTTTTGCCTGCTTTAATAGTACAATTTGTTATGTAAGTGATCGTAATTCGTAAAGATTTAAGATATCTGATATGATATTAAACCACTAAACATCATATGATCACTATCTCATACTAGCTCTCAGATCCAAGGCTCCTCACTGATGAAGGCCACAAGCCAGAAACTAATCTGGGGATATTGGATGAGTAGGCACTAGAGAGGGATTTTATGCACAAGCCTTCTGGCATCCATTGATTGCTCTTGTTAGCACAAGATGGCACTACTATATGGAGAGTGTTGTTTTGTTTTGAATATCTGATATGAATTAAAAATTTTAAATACTTATTGGCTTGCACTATTGATTAGCTGCTTAGAAACACAATTTAGAAACAGTGTAAATTAGATTTTATACATATATCACTCATTTGTATTGTCTTATTTTAAAGATGTCATTCTATCGATGCATGCCAACAATGTTCTACTTATTTTACCTGCTAAGATTTCTTGGTGGATTTGACTATGATAGATTATATTAAAATTTGAATTTTGTATATTTATCCAGAAAATAAAGTAATTATTACAACTTTATGGAACGCAGCAAAAGAAATATGTGTAAATAGATTTTTACAATTTTTTTTAATAAAAATAGTCAACTTTATTTATTCAATGTCTTCTCATTGCATCCAAGGGTGCTATCATTTTTGCAAATGATTCCAGGGTCTTTCATGAAGAAATATCGCCCAATTTGTAGTGCCCATGTTTAAAACAAATAAAAAAAAGTCAAAACATAGATTTTATTTATCTAGTTATTAATACCATTATTAAAATTAATATCTGAATTACTGATGGACGGCATATTTATGTAAATTATCCCAAAATAAAAAGATTGTGTACAGAAGGAGGACAAGAGATATTCCTATTCAAGCGTTGGTGGCCTAGTGATTAGCGTAGCTGCCTTCCAAGCAGCTGGCCGGTTCGCTTCCCAGTCAACGGTCAACGCATTTGAGATATGAAAAAAAAAGAGAGATTATTCCAAACTCTTAAATTATTGTGAAGAATGCTTCTATAAAATAAATAAAATACAGTGGTAATAAAGAGAAAGTAGAATAATGTTTAAATTATTTTATTATCAAATGGATCAACAAATGAAAAAAATTCTCAAATTTAAAATATTTAAATTGTAATAAACCAAAAGTTAGGTTTACCCCAATATCAAATAAACCTGTATATAAAGAAATATTCTATTCTTTATAGAATAAAATTAAAGATTGTAAAAAAGAAAAATAATCGTATTAAAACAAAGATAAAAAAAATGTATATCGGAGATTAAGTTATGTTTCAAAAACGTTAATGCATTTAGTAAACAATATCAAAGTTTGTTATGATTAAGTTATGATTTTAAATAAGATTAAGAACAGAGACAATGTTATTTGCATTTGCTCATAAATGAAGATACCGTAAACAAGAGTGTTGGTTTTAAAATAAAAATCATTATGTTGCCTGCTGATATACTGATTAATAATTTTATCAGAAAAAATATGGAAATGATCAACTAAAGGTCTCTCACATTGCTAAATATTTTTTAAGCTATTTAACCCCAAATGTAGGAGATTATCATTTATCTAATTTCTTCTAATATACAAATATTACTTATCATTTCCTTCTGAATTGCAACAAATTACATGTAATTTAAAAAATGTTAATGTGTACGAAAAAGAAAATATTGCTTTAGAAGAAAACATTGTCAGCGTTATCAAGAATAAAGAAATCTACTATACATAATGATTAAGAAGAATAGAGAAACTTTAATTAAAATTAAAGTAAAAGCATAGACTTAGCAGTCAAGAGAATGTATTAAGAAAAAATGAATAATTTTTCCATTTTTCTATATCTATCAATATAATAGCGTCTTTATTGAATTTAAAATAGTATTTTATTTTGTTTTTGATAACTTTTTTTTTTTTATTTACAAATTTTTATAATTGATATGCAAAGAAATTCATATTATTATTTTTTTAAAGAAATTTTATTCTATAGCTATATTGAATGTTACAAATACAAAAATGATATCAATTACATATCTATTTGAAGTAAAGTAGATCCAACCTTCTCCCATGTTGCTCTTGAGATATAGCTTGGAGCAATTAGTTGGTCCTTTTTCATGATTTTCTCCATGATATTCTTAAATTTAGTCCCATGTGGGTCTCTTGTTCCTTCAATTGTAACTTTACATCTGATACACCACAGGGCATAATTCACGAAAGTTGCCAGTCTTATGTCCGTAAATAGACCCTGACCTATATAATCTTTAATTGATTTGTAGTTTGCACTTGTATTGCTGTACCATTTATGAGATATCGATCTATAATTGGACATAATGGGACATTTAAGAAAAATATGATCAATTGATTCCTCCTCTCTCTCACATACCTGGCACACTGGATTGATCTTCTTGAAATTTCTCCTGTATGCCAAAAATGAGTTTGTAGGGAGGGAGTCCAGGTTGTTTTTAATTAAGAAATCTTGAAATTTTGCCTCAATGAACCAAAATTTTGATCTTGAAATCAGTTGCTGATTGAAATTCATATTTTATATTCAAAAAATTTAATATAATTTTATTTTAATATTTTAATGTTTATTATATAAATAATATTGAAAGAGAACTTCATAGATTTTTGCAATGAAATCAAATTTTGAAATTGATATGACATGCTGATAGTGTCTGTAAACTATGTAGCTGCAATATAGTTTGATATAGTTGTATTTTATTACGGGTAAAGCAGAGAAAAGTATATAATTCATAATATTTTTCATACTATTATATATGTTAATATTAATTTTTTAAAGTTTTATAAGCTTAAATGTAATTGTCATATCGTTAATTTCATATTCGTCAATAATTGTGGTATATTCATTAAAACTTTGTCAATTTAAAAGTATAGTTTTATAGTCTATTCTTCATATTCTATTCTATTGTTTATATTTATTGATTTATAGATGTAAACATTAAAATATAATGGGGATTTTTACAAGTAATAATCTAAATAAAGCTATAGCTACACTAGTTTCATCATACCTGAAACTTTATGACTATTAATGTATGAAAAAATTTCTGTTATATTTCAACATTTATATACACATTTATATAAAAAATTTAAAATTAATATATACAGTTCTCTGCAGAAAATGCTTCACTATTTGTAAAAATTCAGAGAAGTTAGTTTACTTTAAATTTTCACATATATAAAATATCTATATCTCATTATTTTTATATTAGCTACAGAATTAAGTTAAGAGTGCTTTCCACTTTTGGCTTAATGAGTCTTAGAGATATATTATTGTTATTAGTAAGTAGTTCATATCGTTACTGTTTGTATTACAAATTTTAATTGATTGTTGCCTGTTTACATTGTAGCTGAAATCTTATCTTAATGTTTACATAAAAAAATACCATTACATTTCAATGTTTACTTATATACTGTATATATAAACCTATTATTATAAAGCACTGAAAACTTTGAAATTATTCAAACGGAGTCAATCTCCGATAATGCGCTACTTCTTAAATATTATATATCTACGCGCATTCTCCCGCCTTAAGTTTTTTAAACTCTTACTGGCGGGAGAATGCGAGTAGATTTATAATATTTAAGAAGTAGCGCATTATCAGAGATTGCACTTCCGTTTGAATAATATATATACGTAATTATTAAATATTAAAATGTATATTCATAGATGGGCTATGAATATACAGCACTCTATGTCAGTAACAGAATGGCACCTATTTATTTTTAAACCCCACTATAAAATAAACTAACATTTATTGACAGTGCTGGAAATAGAGTATAATCTTATTTATTAACTATGTTATTTAGTAATTAAGTTTACATAAATTAAGTTGTTCATAATGAGTTCACAATCATGGAACATTAAAAATGAGACGCTTCCTCTGCCCTGGAATATATAATTCGAATCTTTACAAATAATAAACTGACTTGAAAAATCTGGCTAATAAATAAAATCGTGCTCATTTCCAGAACTACCATTGAATGTTGGTTTATGCAATAGTAAGCTTTAAAAATAGATAGCCACCCATTAACCCATTCCTTTAAAACATTTATTGATGTAGTGTTTTGTCTCTTTATAGGTAGAGTAGTTTTTTCTATTTAAATTTATATATATAAACACAGGAATAATGAATATTATAAGTAATGTTTTTATCAGTATACCACCTTTTTTCCATAGATACAAATTTAATTTTTTTTTTTTTTTACATTTGCTTTTCCAATTTCTATAAGTAATACAAATATGGCTAATAATAATTAATACAAACTTTCAATAGTATATTCTGGATTTTACACTATAAGAGAAAAACCAAATCCTTCCCATACATATAATTATTTCAATAGGCCAAACTTCTGATTTGTTATTATATCTCTTTCAGAAATTGTGTCAATAATAATGTCATATATAATATACTTTGAGAACCAAAAGATATGAAACAGCTTATATTACTAGTCTAAATCATAATTGCTACTGTTAAAATAATCTGTTGTTAAAAAATATAATCACATGACCCTTGTTAGTGAGCTATTTTTTAAATAACTAACTATATATTTATTATATATGGATGAAATATTTTCATCTTATAAGGAATAAAAATTCAAAGTAGCTTTGCTTTAAAGATTGTCTCTTTCTTTGAATATTTAACTCTAATTAGATATAACATAAAAATCGTCTTTTTATTATTCATATCTTATTTTGAAAATTTATATGTTATCTATGAATTATAAATATTTTAATATAAAAACCAACTAATAAAGATCACATGATTTCATTCTTAGCATTACATTATTTGGTTTAAAACTGAAATGATAATCTTATTATATAAAATTCCTGTGCTCCTAAAGTAAATTATATATACAGCTTGACACTGGCTGATTTTTGTAAAGGACATATGCTAATCTACCTAAACCAACTGATTAAGCAGTAATTTGACCTGCTAAAACATATAAATTTATACGTGTGCGTGTAAAAGTTTGCTCTTTATTATCCTGTGTAAACTACAGCAGATAGCTTTTGATACAGAGTTTCTTTGAATTTTTTACACTAATCATTAATTAGATCAATCAAAAACTTTTTTGTTATTCATATTTAAATGCAAAAATTATTTTGAGTATACAGTTCGTAGATTTATATGGACTTTATACCTAAATATTGAAATGATAATGTCAATTTCTATATATTTATCTAGAAATGTTTCAGAAATTATGTAATCAGACTGTATTGCAAGCAGAAATAATATTATCAAGAAATGAAATTTCTGTTATGCTCATCCTTAAACCAAGGTCCATCCAAGTGATTGATCAATGTTTATATGATATGGAAGTATGCAAGTTCAAACATTTGTTTATCAGAAGTGGATTGACATTTATTGATCAAAATATGATAACAAATTTTGAAAATTGCATATATGAAACAGAAAAAGATTGTCCCATGGATTTGCTATAATACATAATTATATTTTGGCATATTATGACAATAATATTTTGAGAGAAGTTTTTTCAGTTATGTATTATTTTAGATATGATGGTAATGTGTTTATTATTGGATCACCAGTTATAACTAAACATCATGAAAGCTAAAACAGATGAAATTGATGATTTGAGATGGATATTTGTTTCTGCGAATAAGTTATATAATATAAAACGTAATGATTAAAATTATAGAGCGACAATAACAGAAGCTATTATATGATTATGAAACCCTTATCAATTAGAAAATTTATGTTCCCCATGCCAAGGATTCCTGTTAAGGGCAAATTGACTGGATTTAGAACATTTTTATTTAGAGATAAAATATTAAGTAATTTTCAAAGTAATAAGTTATGTAATATTCAGATTTATTTATTAAGCTCATAGATCGTATGAAATTAAAAAGAAATGATTTTACCTTTTTAACATATGCATTTATTGACTTTATAATAATTCAATGCTGTTGTGTTGAGTACAGAGGAAACCCTCAGTAGAGACTTTATAAAGATAAGAGTTAATATGCTAAAAAAGTGAAATTCTTTCTCTTTAATTTTGTACCATCTGTACACTTAACAATTTATGTGATCTATACACTTAACAAATAAATCTGAATATTAGTATTAACTCTTAATATTAGCATGTAGTAAATTGAAAGTTTTTATAAGTGTTAATGTATGTAAGAAAATAATGGAAGTAAAAATGAACGAGTAAGTCTCAAACCAGGACACTTCAGATTGTCCTATATAAATCACAATTTAGGTTAGAGATAAAGATGACCACTCTTATTTTTATAAAGACTATCGTATGTTTGGTTTTGAGAATATCCTCTCTACTCAACACAACAGTGTCGGTTTATTATAAAATAAGTAAAGCACATATGTTAAAAAGGTGAAATTCTTTCTCTTTAATTAAAGTGATAAGTTATGAAATATAAATTAATGACTTATATAATGTAAAATAAAAAAGAAAAAACATCTTAAATATATTAAATAACTTTAAACATGGATGAAATTATAGGGGATTTGAACTCAGACTTTCAAGCACCTTTCAATAATCCCCACTATCTCATATTACTAATACACATGATCACACACATGTAGAAAAAAAATCAAAATCACCAATATACGTATTTTGTGCTGAACCAGCACTCATCAGTTGGTCCAGATTATCTCTCTCACACATATATATAATAAGAGCATGTGTGAGAAATGATAATCAGGACCAACTGATGAGTGCTGGTTCAGCATGAAATATGCATATTGGTAATTATTGATCTTTTCTACATGTGTGTGATCGTATGTATCAGTGATATGAGATAGTGGGTATAGTTGAAAGGTGCTTGAAAGTCTGAGTTCAAATTCCTATATTTACAATTAGGCTCCAGGTATATGAAGAGTGCCTGTATTTCAAATATTACATAGATGAAAAAAGTATTGAAGAAAAAATGAATTTTATAAACTATATATAAATTAGCAGAATGTTTGGTATGATTATATCAATTATTTCTTCTTGTTAGAATATCAACATTTAATATAATATGATTGTTGATAGGTTAATTATTAATGGTTAAATTGCTATTATGTCACGTTTTATTGGTGAGTTTAAATGTGTATTTAAAACAAGAATTTATGGACATAAAGTATTATATAAAAAAATTGTTATTCTGGGGATAGATTTAAATCTATGTTTCCAGAATATTCAAGAATTTGTAATGATAGTTTTCGTTTTGAGAATTTTTTTTTTGTTGTTGTTGTTTATGGAAGATGATTTGAGGCGGCGGGGGTGGAGTCATAGTATCATGTTTCTAAATATAATGGTTAATTTATTAAATGGGTAATATAATACCGCAAATCATGGAAAATTCGCGTTATTTTGTAATAGTAACTATATGCCATGAATATGATATAGTAAATATATTGATAGTATGCTAGGCAATAACAAAGCTAAATATTAAAAAAAATTACCTTTCTGTGAGTGTATTCATTAATTACCAGATATTAATATTAATATTGTATAATTTTTATTTTTAAATTTTAATTGCAGATGCTACTAAAGATGACTGTCAGGCTATAAGATAGCTATTGTTTTTATTTATTTATTTATTTATATGGTGATATATTGAAAAATTTAGAGTTAATTATAGTATTTTGTGTCAAGCGTTGTTAGCCGAGAGGTCAGCGCAGCTGCCTTACAAGCAAGCAGTTGTTTGCAGACGGTTGTTGTGAGTTCGCGTCCCGGCCGATGCTATGACATATGAGAAAAAAAATTATAGTATTTTGTTTTATTATATAATATAATGTCTGATATTTTATATATATAAAGAATGTATTAGGAAATAAATATATATATTTATACATTAAAAGAAAAAATGTGTAACTTAAGGCTATTAAAAAATCATAGAAAATTAAAAAACTAAAGAGTTGAATGGTTATAGCAAAATATTATTCATATTAGATCTTTTTAATGTATTGTTTATTTCAGACTAAAAACTCTAGTTTAATAAATTATTAATAAAAAGCATAGTTAGGCTTATAAAAAATGTACGAAATCGAGGTTGAGAGTGGAGCAAGTCTGGCGGTTGTAAATAAAGGTTTGACAATTCGCCATAGATAAATACTCTTCATGTAATAAAGATATATATGAGAGCTGGTGACCTGGGCCAACTGATGAGTGCTGTTTCAGCAATGAAATCCATCTTGGGAGTCATTTGTCTTTTATTGATCTTTATTTATATGAGAAATAAAAAAGAAAGAGGGAGTATGGAGATTATTAAAATAAACTTTTTTTTTTAAAAGAAAATTTTTATTCCATTGCTATATTGAATGTTACAAATACAAAAGTGATATCAATTACATATCTATTTGAAGCAAAGTAGATCCAACCTTCTCCCATGTTGCTCTTGAGATATAGCTTAGAGCAATTAGTCGGTCCTTCATGATTTTCTCCATGACGTTTTTAAATTTAGAACCATGTGGGTCTCTCATCTCTTCAATAGTTACTTTACATCTGACACACCACAGGGCATAATTCATGAAAATTGCCAATCTTATGTCCGTAAACATACCCTGACCTATACAGTATTTAATTGATTTATAGTTAGCACTCCTATTGCTGTACCATTCATGAGATATCGATTGGTAATTGGACATACTGGGACATCTAAGAAAAATTTGATCAATTGATTCCTCCTCTCTCACACACATTCGGCACACAAGATTGATCTTGAAATTTCTCCTGTATGCCAAAAAGGAGTTTGTAGGGAGGGAGTCCAGGTTGATTTTTATTTAAAAATCTTGAAAGTTTGCCTCAATGAACAAGAATTTTGACCTCGAAATCAATTGCTGATTGGTGATCCCGAGAGACTCTTTGTTTATGCTATTTTCCCCATGTATTATTTTATATGGTTCCAGTATTTAATATTTGATATAATTGGATTTTCATTCAGATCAACAATTTTCCGAATATTATCTTATAACAAATTCCACCATCTATTATTAGTGGGCGGTAGTTGAGTGAGATTACAAAACAATTTAAAGTTGAATCAGAATGATAATAAAAGAACATTGGTTTTCGAATATTTAGAGAATAAAAAATATTTTCATAAAAACTATCGAAATAAATAAATCAAAACGGGAAAGTTTAAAAAATAAAAATCTCAAAATCAGAACAATTGATTGAAAGTGCTGAAAATGTGTATATTATAAATTATTGTTGTGAAAAAATATCCAATGTTGGAGTTGAATCCATATGAAGGATATAATGGAGTTGGATTATACTTCGATTAACAAAGAATATGCATTTCAAATATGATGTTCTTAAGAAAGCGATCATCACCAAATGATATATATATATAACTTGTTTTGTTTATCATAAATGAACCCTTGAAGGTTTTTGCAATGATATATATTGCAGGGGCTTTTACTATATGGTGAAACTGAACTGATTTTAGACCCATATAGCTGTCTGGTTTGTTTAGCTAGATTTGAAGATATTTACATATCTGAATATTTCATGCTTTCAAACTGATAGAAAAGTGTTTCATAAATGCTGATTGTAGAGTTAGTTAATAGATCTAGTTTCTAGTCTTCCTATCCTTTACTGAGGTGAGCCAACTAGCTTGAAACCGTGGTCTAAAGGTTGGAGACAAAGAAAGAGATATCGAATTCTTTCTCTCTCAGCGTTTATGTAAACAAAAGCTTGTTAGGAGTTATTGGTAAAGTTCCATCAAGTGATCATAAAATGCAAGCTAAGAGCAAGTTACGAAATTTATAACTTGTTTTGTTTATCATATAGGCAGACATAGCTAATGAAAGATAATAACAACAATTAATATCACTAATCTATCAGAATACTTGAAAAATATTTTAAAATAATAACAGGCTTTACAATATTCACTATGTCAATAATTTACTAAGATCAGCTACCTAGACAGAGGGTACAAATAAAAACAGTTCATCAGAAAATGTTCAAATGATATAGGGCAATATATGAAGCAAATAAGGAATGTGAAAATAATGAATAATGAACTATTAGTAGAATTGAATAGGTGGAACTTTATAAAATGGTAAGAAATGGAGAAATATGAAGAAATGTAACCTAAATTGGTAAGGAGAGCTTACAAAAAAAATAATTCTTAAATATTTAATTAAACATTTTGGTATTTAAAGAAATGTTTCCACCAAAAGAATTATAATATTATTATTAAAAAGTTGAATTACATCATAAAATATGTGGAAGAATGCTACAAAAAAAACTAGTAATAAAGGACAAAAAAATTAATTATTTTTAACAATTAAAACATCTTCTGAATTGACAAGTATATTAAAGGAAGAAGAGAAGCACGAAATCGAATCTATAAAGAACAGAAAAACACTGAACATTAATCTCTTTAGCATTTATATTTATTTCTTTTTTCTTCTTTCATCTAATAATTCTTGCAATATTTCCTAAAATAATCCTTGCAAAAATAACAGAATAATGTACAAAATCTAATTAATAATTAATAAAACAAGTCATAAATGTCTACAGTATTAGCTTTTTCGTACATTCACTCTAATATGTAATATATAGAGGGATTGATCTCAGACTTTCACACGATTGTTAACTAACCACGTTATCTCATATTACCGATACACTTGATCACACACATGTTGAAAAAATAAATAATCACCAATATTCGTATTTCGTGTTAAACCAGAACTCATCAGTTGGTACAGATTATCATCTCCACACATGTATATAATCAATGTTCAGCTTATATTAAGACAGCCAATCTTCATACTTTAATGGACAGGCTTTAATCCACTCCACCCCACAACTCTTCAGTGGACCATTTCATTAAAAATCTGATGATGGAATGCTCAAAGCCCACATTGGTGATAACCTTCTCATCTTACCATGTTGCTAATTAATTAAATAACACAACTTGTTTTTACTCTAATGGCTTCCCAATCTAATCACAAAATACTTGAAATAAAGTGATAGTATTTGTATTAATGTCTTAAAAGAAGCAAATGAAAAAATAATGAAATAGAGACATGTCTAAACGATCGATATATCTGATAATTATAAAAATGTAATAATATTGATTTTGAAGAAATGTGAAAAGAAGATCTTAAAAATTCAGATTTATTAGCTTTTTTTTTTTCCATATGTCATAGCATCGGAAGGGAGGCGAACCCGCAACAACCGTCTGCAACCAACTGGTTGCTTTCAAGGCAGCTGCGCTGACCTCTCGGCTAACAACACTTGAAAGATTTATTATCTTCTCTTAATTCTATACAGGTTCTTTGTTAGGATCATTAAAACTCATCTACAAAACAAAACTTGAATTTAATAAGGATTTTAACGTAATCAGTCACATTAAGTATTAAGTGAAGTTTTAGTAAAGTCCAATGAATATGAATTAACATATTTTGAATTTATAGATTTTACAAGCTTTTCTACAGAAATTAAAACTTTAAAATATCAAGTTATAGACCAAAGATACTGCAAATTAAAAAAAAAATTGTATAAAAATGCAAACAGAAATAATTAAATTTCATGAGACTCTAAGATGGACATTGATAAATTTGAGAGTATGATTTTCTATTTCAAAAATGTTTTACATCAGTTTGGGAAATATTTTGTCAAGTCAATTGAATAAAAATAGTTGATGCTTTATAACTTAGATAGACTTTTTTTTTCATCTGTCAAATGCGTTGACCGGGAAGCGACCGGGTCAGCTGCTTGGAAGATAGCTATGCTAACCACTAGGCCATCAACGCCTGACATACTCAGATAGACTTTGCAGATTATGTAGCTGAAGTGACAAATGATAAAAAGATTAAAATAATGGTCAATGTGTTTTTTCATACAAAAAGAAGTAAAGATTGGTGGTAGTAATGAATTAAACGATATTATCAGCTAAAAATATCTTGGTTAGACAATTAATATAAATTAAAATATAATCGATCAAATTAATCGTAAAAATAAATTTGCGTAGAATATTTTTTGGTAGAAGTAACTTATTATTAAAAGGAAATACGTGACTGTGCTTTAAAAAAAGATTTTGAATAGATATGTTTTTCATTTTTACATACAAATAAAAAGTGCGATAGAAAAGCAATATAGAGAATTCATATTGCACAATATAATGACTGAAACTCAGGTTTATTATATATATATATATATATATATATATATATATATATATATATATATATATATATATATATATATATATATAGGGTATATGAGTGCAGACTTTCACATGACACACCACTCTTCACTCTATCTAATAACACTGATACACTTAAACACATATATGTTGAAAAGATAAATAATCACCAATATACGTATTTCATGCTAAACCAGCAATCATCAGTTGGTCCTGATTATCATCTCTACACATATATACTATAAGTGCTCAAATATATATTAAGATAGACAATCTTCTGAGTTGGAATGTGGAGTAGATTGAATCCTGTCCATTAAAGTAAGAAGATTGTCTATCTTAATATATATCTGAGCACTTATAGTATATATGTGTAGAGATGATAATCTGGACCAATTGATGATTGTTGTTTTAGCATGAAATACATATATTGGTGATTGTTTATCTTTTCAACATATATGTGTTTAAGTGTATCAGTGTTATTAGATAGAGTGGAGAGTGGTGTGTCATGTGAAAGTCTGTGCTCATATATCCTATATACTACACAATATAATAAGAAATGATGCATACTGGGAATAACAAAGAAAGTAAAATATATAGACGTCAATAAATATCACTGAATTCACTGGACGAATTAAAAGATTGAAAGTGAGTTGATTTGAATATATTGCTAGAAAAGGATTGGATTACAACAGATAGACAGTTGAAATCTTAAACTGAATTGAAAAATCATTAAAAGAAAACCCCTCCACGTGCTTGATTGATAAGAAAATTATTTAGAATGATGGGGAGAAGAGAGCAAATGGTGATGATAGCAAATAATCAAACAAGCTTTTAGAATCATTAAGATAATTGTAATAAACACCACTGATTTACCTTACAATAAAAAGACTCCACAGATTATAGTAGTGTTGCAAGTTCTTGATCTAGTTTATTTGTTACTATTTATTACAGTATTCTTATACATTGCCCTTATATTTACCGAATGCAGAAAAAATTTGCTGACAATGAAGAAACTTTTTGATTCCTTTTTGATCAATATAATCAATTTCTAATATCTATTTCATAATTTTAATCGTTGCAGGTGTGATTATTCATATAAAATTGAAACATGAAGAAGTCTTTCACTAATAAACCCTATGGGTTTAACATCATGTTTTTTTTTTTCTGAAACAAACAGTTGAGTTTTCTTGGATATAGAAGTGTATGAATGGATTATTTTAGATGTTTATAATCACCACTGACACAACTAAACTATGATCTTTATTCCCATGAAACAGTTAAGTGATCTTCCAAGATAGCAGTTGATGGCAGAGGATGTTAAAATTTCTGATTGTAAACTCGGAATGCTTTCTTTTATTTATTTATCTAGAACTGCAGCTCACTTTCAAATGAAGGAAAACTATATAAACTGAAAGAAGACGAAAAAAACAGCTGTTTTAAATTAGATATGTACTTTACTATAAAAAAAAAACAAGTTTAGAAAACACAAGAGAAGTGGCATTCGTTCTAATTAAAAAACCGAATATCAACGTTATGGAGAATAATGATATACCTTACAAGTATAATAAAATGTAAAATACTAAATACAATTAATTCAGGTTTATGCTTCAACAAATTCTATTGCAATGAATAGTAGATGATTTTCATATAAATATACATTCTGCTTTTGATAATTCCAAACAATATTTTAAAACTGTAGTTTTTGTTTTTTAAAGAAATTTTATTCCATTGCTATATTGAATGCTACAAATACAAAAATGACATCAATTACATATCTATTTGAAGCAAAGTAGATCCAACCTTCTCCCATGTTGCTCTTGTGATATAGTTTGGTGCAATTATTTGGTCCCCCTTCATGATTTTCTCCATGACATTCTTGAAGTTAGTTCCATGCGAGTCTCTCATCCTTTCAATCTTACATCTGACACACCACAAAGCATAATTCACGAAAATCGCCAGTCTTATGTCTGTAAAGAGACCTTGACCTATATAGTCTTTAATTGATTTATATTTTCCATTCGTATTTCTGTACCATTCATGAGTTATTGATCTGTAATTGGACATAGTAGGACATCTAAGAAGAATGTGGTCAATTGATTCCTCCTCTCTCACACACATCCAATACACAGGATTGATCTTTTTGAAATTTCTCCTATATGCCAAAAATGAGTTCATAGGGAGGAAGTCCAGGTTGATTATTATTAGGAAATCTTGAAATTTTGCCTCAATGAACCAGAATTTTGATCTCGAAATCAGTTGCTGATTGGTAATCCTGATAGACCTTTGTTTATGTTATTTTCCCCATGTATTATTTTATGTGCATTTCAGTATGTAGTTGATTTTAATTAATGCTAGAATTAAAAAACGATTGAAATATAGAAGTGAGATTGGTAAATTTGGCTTTGATGACAGAAATGAGGGAGGATATAGACTTGTGGAGATTGTAGAAAAAGAAAAAGTGTATATTATAGGGTTTTTTTTTTTTTGTAAATGATAAATGGAAATGGACAAGAAAACATTCAAATAAAAGTAAATCCGAATTGGATTATGGTTTGACTATCAGAAAATATGTATTTCAAAATTGTAATATTTAAATAGATTCAACACAGGAAGTAATCATCGATTAGTAAGATGTAAGACATGATTAAGGCAAAATTAAGAGGCAAAAAGCATTTTAAAAATAGTTAACAGTTAATATTCCTAATCTTCAGAAACACTACAAGAAACTTAAATTACAACTTGTTCATAGTTTCAAAATATAACAAAACTTTGAAGACTAGTAAGAAGATATCTGAAATTCTATTAGAAACGACAACAAAGATAGCTGGTACAAAATAACAGTAATTCCCTACAAACTTTCAAGTGAGTTAAGACTATGTATAAAAAAATGAAAAAATATAAAAATATTTAAAAATTAAGCATCAAAAAGACTGGAATATTTGGAGTTCTATAAAATGATACAAACAAATTTATAATAATATAAAAAAATATATAATCTGTATATTGGACGGAAAGCTAGAGATGAGAAGAAACATCTTGGTATTGAAAGTAGAATTATTTCAATAATAAGAAGAAAAGATAAACCTATAACTAAAAAACAGGAGTGACATCATGAAATGAGTGGAATTATTATATAAAGAATTATATAATAATAAAGAACAAAAAAATAAATTAACCATAACAATTACTCTATTTTCTGAATCTTCAATCACTTTGCATGAAGAGCTGAATGCGATATTCATTAAATCTACCAAAAAAATCTAGAAAGTTCCAGGAAGTGATAAAATAATTATTGATAGTTTTTAAAAAGTAGGTAAATAAATAAATAAAAATTTTCCAAAGCTATATACCAAGTATTTAAATATTAAAGATAAATCTATGAGGGAAAGAATGCCACAGAAACATTCATATTTAAAAAAGGAGATAAAGAAATTATTAAAAATGATAGAGCTATCAATCTTCTTTTAGTTCTATACAAAATATTCACCAAAAAACAAAACAAGTATTGGCTGCTAACCAACTAAAAAAAGCAATTTGGATTTAGAAGTAGTTTTAGTACAGAGGATCACATCCAGGTATTGAGAGAAGCTATAAAAAGAATTAATGAATACGAATTACCATTATTTTTGGGATTTGCAGATTAGGAAACTGCATTTGACTGTATTAGTATAAGCGTGGATTCTGTGATTAAAATTTTTAGATCATTATAATATAGATCCAGTCTTTTGCCATATTCTGAAGCATATTTAGCAGAATACAACGTTATGAATAAACTACATAGTGATAATAAGAAGATTACCTTTGATAAGATTGTACATAGGATGGTTTCATATCTCCAAAATCTTTTCCAAAAGTTTACAAAAGTATTTTGTAAATAAAAATGCGAAGTAAAGAAATAAAAATACATGAACTTTGTAGAAATAATCCAGATTTTCTCAATGATGTAATTACTTTTGCACATAGTGCTTCAGAGCTTCAAGAAATATTACAAAAGTTACTAGATACAGTAAATATAAATAATAAAAAGACTAAAGCAATGTTTAATGGATTTTCCCAGGAAATAAAATAAAGATTAATATTAATGAATTAGAAAAAGTTCCCAACTATCAATGACTTTATCAGACTTTTTTACATTGGTAGAAACATAATGGATAAAATTAATTATAGAATTAAATTTGAAGTGTATACTTTTGATAAAAATAATTTAAAACTTAATATTAAAAAAAATGTATGAGTTGGAAATATAAGTTTAACTGTTGTAATTCATACTTATGAATTTGAGATCGGAACACCTAACAGAAGAAAAGTACATACACTTCGGATCATTCAAGGAATATATATATAGTGTGTGTGCATATATATATATAAAGTAAAGGAAAAGTAGAAATAAGCACAGACATAAATTTTTGTAGATATTTTTCTACATTTCCTAAAATAAAATAATAATAATAAGTAAAGGGTTAAATAATAACTCCGATTTAAAATAAAGTTTTATAAATTAAACTTTTAAAAGGTCTGATAAATATTATTTGTAATTCTGATTTTGAAATTTAAATGTAAGTATGTTTTTTGATAATTTTTTAAAAAAATGTCTATTTTTGAAATCTTTAATTAATTTGTAAATTTTTATTGACTAAGTAAAAACATGTATGTATATTTTCAAAAGGATTAGAGAGATAAAAATAAAATCCTGTTTTTAATCAAGGTGTTGTTATCACCTCAGATGATTTTATAAAAAGGGCTGATAAAAAATATCAATCAGTCTGGAGAATGATTTTTGAAGAGAAAGTCTGGATAATAGTTTTTTGTAAGAAGGGTCAGCTAAAAAGTTGGTTATAATATTTTGTTGCAGCTATTTGAAGTTTGCAGCAGTTGGTTTTAGCTGACCATAGAGTTGGCAAAATAGCTATCATGAACTGGTATAGCTGAAGGCAGAACATTAGATTCAGGAGCTGCTAGTATTTCCTTTGCAGGAGTTTGAATTCACATGGAGAAAATGACCCACTTCTTTGTGCTGAAATTCATAGCCTTAAATGTGGAGAAGACAACTGCTTGCCTGGAACAGTTATACACAGACAGGAGACCAACTAAGGACCAACATTATTCATGGGTTATACTTTTTCCTGATGATGACAATCCCTAAAACCAAACTTACCAGGGAACCCAAGCTTGCTGAAGAAGCAATTATATATATATGCTGATGTATAAAAAGACAGGCAGAGAAGAACAGATAAAAATATATACAGCTGTGGTGAGTAAAGTTATATATGATAACGAAATTTTAAATAATTTATTTAGTAAAATTACATTTTGAAAGTAATGCATGAATTTGTACTTTTTATGCTTATGGTGAGTGTATAGTTGAACAGGGCTGTCTGGATGCAGTGTGTTCATGATGCTCTAAAGTATATGCTCCGCACTGACTAGACCTAGATATTGAGCTCCCAGAGTAGTTCAGCAGTATGTAAGTAGGCTTCATGAATAGACCTCATCTATACTCCTAAGTTCCACAGAGATGAGCAGGATTGGCTCAATGTTTTTTTTTTCTGTATACTACTCTTCGAAGATGATCTGTCTAGTTACTTAGAAGGGGCAGTGCTTAAAAATGAGGTATTTTCTCACAACATCATGGAGCATTGGGTGCTTGATAGTTCGTGCTTGGCTATCTTTTTATCATGGCATGGGGAGCTGCAGTTTACGTATTCACTTTTGCTATCTCACCTTGCCTACTTCATCAGAATTAACTCACCAAGCAGAAAGATGTCTTAAAATTTATATTTTTTTAATTCTATAAAATGATATTAGTTTAAAATCGTTTATTAAAAAACAAAAACTGTTTAAAGTTATATTTATAATTTTAAAAAAGAGTACAAACAAAGTTATAATTAATAGTCAAGAAAAAGATTTCCAAAAATCTTTTAGACTAAAAAAAAAAAGACATTTTAAAAGAAGAATATACAAATACAAGCATAATTTTGTTTGAATTAAAATCGTAAAAGCAAATCTTTTAAATTGGTCTAAGAACGCTGATAATTAATCAACAAGTACCTGTCAAACAAAAGTTGACTTTATTTAGTTTGAAAAAAAAAAAGGAATTTATAAAGTGAAATTAAATTTTAAATTATATATTTTGTTTATACACATGTACCATGTGTAAAATTTATGTGTTTTCCAAATGAATTAATTATGAAAAAATATAATATTATTGTAACAAGTTGAAATAGATAGAAGTCAGTGTGCACGTATACACACACACTCATATATGTAAAATTTTAATATTTTTTATGATTAAATGTCAATTCATTTATTGAATATTAATAGTATATTATAAATCACATGTCTGTGCACATATATATATATATATGTAAACCATAGTAATAACATGAATTGTAACTTGTAATTTTGTAAATTAATGTAACAATTTAAATTTTGAATAGTAATTATGCAAATCACAAATGTAATAATTATTTTATGTTTAATTGAAATTTCTTCATCATATATTATAAAATGCACGTCTGTGTATGGATATATGTCTGCATTTATGGATACATATTAAGAAATAATGCAGTTAATGTAATAATTTGAATTTTGTAGTAATCTTGTAAATTACAGAATGATGACTTTATTATTGTGTATCATTCAAAATCAGAACCCTTATAAGACCTAAATTCGTTTTTGTTATTAATAAACTTATATTTAATTGTTAAAATGGTTTCCGTCATCTCTTGGTCACATACAGTAATAGAGCTTGTGTTCTCTGAGCTAGATTCGTGCACGGGATGAATATATAAATGGGGGGGTGTATTTACTGCTATGGGGCATCCAGAGATGATCAATCATCATCCTGCTTGGTGCAAAAGAGTATACTCTTTAAACCATGCACTATATTTTATTTTAGTTTAGTCTTGTTAAAAAAATTTAAGTTTATAGTTGGCCAGTACAAGTGGCCTGAGCATTGATGATGATCAGCATGTTTTAATGTCCCAGCATTGTTGTTCATATTTTCTGCTTGTGTATTTTAATGTATGAGCACTTAAGTGGTGCATCCAAGTTATGTTTAAATAATTGCCCAAGCTGGCAAAGGCTCAATAGTTAGCCTTGTCTACAGAAGACCCATTTCCAATCCAGTCACAAGGTTGACTGTTGATTTATATTTTTTATTGTTCAAATTCAGTTACAAGATAGACTGTTGATTTTATTATATTGTGGATCATTCATGATGATGAATGGTATTTGAGTATGAATTATACTTACTTTTACTTTGTAATGCTGGTTGATATATGATTAATTATATTGTAGTTGCTCTTCTGAGTTAGCTGGCTGGTCTCTCAATGTTCTCAGACATTCTCATTATCTCATGCTCTTTATAAAATACTATATTAGTTATAGATACTTTATAAATTATTGATATTTGTATTTCATTAAATGGACTGTGAGTGATGATGATTTTCCATCACCCAGTTCAAATTTCTTTTCCTCCTATCAAAAAATGCTATATTAGCTGAGCGCTTTCGAGAGACTTCTTGCTCTCATATTCATAGCAAAAATGTATGCAAAATAATACAAATTAGTTATAACTGCCATTTTTGGGACAGGCCGAAGCAGGCTTCTCTTCAATTAATAGACCTAGGATCACTTTCTATGTGTAATGCTTCTCTGATCTTGCGTTTAGCATCATATCTTTCTGAGCAGATGATGTTAGCAGATGTGGGTTCAAATTTATGTTCGTTGTTTTGTAAAATTTTAAAAACAAAATTATAAAACCAATCAATACATACTTCGGCTTACTAAATGTAATACAGTTCTTTATTATAAAATCACATCTATGCTGGACTGGACTTGTGAAATAAACAACTATACTTCCTGAAAGATTATTTTATGTAAACTTGGGCGTTTTTTGTGGAAGAGGCAGACCTCATTTACATTACTTATTTCAAGGACCTTCTAAAGAAGTGCGATGTTATTTGATATTATTGAAAAAATATGGCAGTGAATACTTTGGACAGCTACAATTAGCTATAATATCGCAGTAATTTACAAAGAAAGGGTTTTTTATGGAAGAAATTAAAAGGCAGCTAAATATCAAATAAACATTTAATGGACTAAATTGTATATATGTGTGTGTGTGTGTATGTATTTTGTCTATTCTAAACTTAATGTAATTATAAGGGACCTGAACTCAAACTTTCAAACTCCCCACATCTATGCAATCCATCTTATACAACAGATACACATGACCACATTTTTTTCATATATATATATGACCATGTCTTTCCGTTATATAAAATAGATTGTATAGCTGTGGGGAGTTTGAAAGTCTGAGTTCAAACCCATACATATAAACATGGGAGTATTTATGTTTCATAGATGATTGGTTTGTATAATCATTACAAAACTCACGTCTAGTCTATTATTATTATTATTATTATGACTAAACTTCTCTCTACCATCACCCATTAGAAATCTAAACAAAATTATAAAGAGATTTGTCAATTCAACTTAAGAAAGTCATGCAATTATCAGAAGTGAGGGGAAAACCCTTGATATGATTCAGGAAACGTTAGCTTCAATTCTATTACTTTACCATAAGGCCATGGAGAAGTCATTGATATTTATGTTATAGATATATATAAAGGAATTTTCAAATAAGTGTTAAGTGAAGGCAATTAATAGTGAAATATTCATATGATTAAGCCTATTATACAGTGTTGTAGAGTTAACTATATATTTTAGATACAAAAGTGATTAATTTAGTTTTAGAATATTCCAAAAAGTTGTACATACTGGTTAGAATTCTGTTAATTTATGAATAGAAAATGAAATTTATATCTATATTTAAATTTATAATCGTATTTTATAAAATATCTACATCTAAATCTACTGGTCTTTAGATCCAAGACAATTTTAAGTGCACTGTTTCTACAATAGTAAATTTCCTCTTCAATCCAATGACATGTCAAACTATACATAGCAAAAACTAACAAATTTAAGTTTTAATTGTGGAATATTGGTATGCTTAATTTGTTTTTAACTGAAAAATTTTATTTCTGGATTTTCATATTATTGAAGTTTAATTTATTTGAAAATTCATGTAAAAAAATACTTCTTATTCAACATTATTATTTTGTATTTATAACCAATTTAAATTTTCAGTTACTCTCGACATGATTTGTTAGTTTGTTTTTAAAATATTATGTTTGTTAAAGACATTATTATTTTAAATTGTAATCTAATTGATAGATATAATTATATGGAATTTGTAATTTTAGTAAAAGTAGCTTCATCCAATCCTTTTATGATAGTAAAAATAATCCATTAATAAGTGTAGAAGTTACATTGTAGTTTTTAATAGCGGTTAATTTACATTAAAATAGCACAAAATGTGAAAAATGAATGCTGGGTAGAAAACCATTATGAGATGATTCAATGCTAAGTCTTATTAATAGTTGGATACAAAGTCATTGTTATTAAAACAGACAAAACTCTCCACATGGTAGTGCCACTCAGTGCAAGCCAGAATAATCAATGGATACCAGAAAGCTTGAGAGCAGTGCAACTAGATCTTAGGGATCCTAAGATCTAGGTGCAGTGCTCTCAGATCCAAGGCTCCTCACTGATGAAAGTCATAAGCTAAAAACTAGTCTGGGGATATTGGGTGAGTAGGCACTAGATAGGGATTTTATACACAAGCCTTCTGGCATCCATTGATTACTCTGGCTTGCACTGGGTGATCTTACTGTATGGTGAGTTTTGCCTGTTTTAATAACAGTTATGAGCAAGCATATGATGATCATGTGATGTTTAGTGGTTTAAAATTATTGTTTCTAAATACTAAAAATTGTTATAAAACCCAAATCCCTTAAGTCTTCTTAAATTAAAAATTACTTTTTCTTAATTATAATTATGTCATCTTTATCATTGACTAATAATAAAGAAAATTTATGTTATCTTGAACTTTTTGCTAAATTTTGTTTTTATAAGCAAATCATGTAAGCTGAAGAATTAAAAAAGTGGTAAATAGGTTATCTTACTTTGACATATTTAGGTATCATCTTATCCAACTCCATAACTTTTTATTCTTCAACAGTTATATATTTTTTGTATTTGTTACTTCATCAATACTTTTTTTATCTCTGGCCAAGTACATTTTTTTTTTCAGTTAGCTGTCCCCTAACCAATCCAGCTAACCATTTGATCCTTTATCAGAAAATATGTATCTAGCTACTTTTAGTTAGAGAGTGAAGCCATAATAGAAAAACAATGGAAATCATCACGACCATTGTCTCCTTCATTCTTACCTTATGAGAGACAACTGGAAAAAACCTTTCTCTTAGAGTGGTCTATTTACTATTAAAAAAGGTATTTTTATCTAAATTCTTAAGCTAACTGATTTACAGCTTTTTTAAATGTACCTAAACAATAAAGCCAGTAAACAATCATTTTTTTGTATTATGTACCCACTGCTTAAATTGAGATTTTATTGTTCCTGCTTATATGTTTTGCAATGTTTTTGTTTACTGTAGATTGATAAAATTGTTTGGTGATGATGTAATTAATAATTTTGGAATAATATGCCTGTATTTAGATTCATCAAAAGTATTCCAGGTCTGAAGTCATTACTGCTTTTGTAAACATAAAGATAATACAGTCAATACCATACTATTTACAACTTTCTTAAACACTTTATCACTACTCTTTATTTATATCAAAACTAACAGTTTCGACTGTCCTGCAGTCGTTATCAGAGCTATTCACAATCCTACTTCTAAAAACCCAACTGACAATGCTTTTGTAAAGATTACAGATTCTTCACAGTAATTAAGAGAAGAGTCTAATTAATAAGCTAAATGGTTTATATTAAATTATTGCTTTTCCTCACTTTTACAAACTTTAACTGTTTATTTTTTAAAAATATTCTACTCACGTAATAAGAGTAATAGTCTATCGGTTTTGAGCTCGAGGATAATTAACATATTAAATGTTGCAGTTCTGTTTATACAAGCTGTAAATATAATTATATTACAATGATTATTAGTTTATAAATATTCATGTATATATATATAATGTGTTTTCATATATGTGTGTGCGGATATAGAATTAAAATTGAATACCGCATTTTATGTTAATTTTCTTGAAGTAAAAAAAAACCTATGATAAAACAGTTTTAAATAGCTTAAAATAAGGATTCAAAATTTATCTTAGCATTCTTCTAGCATCTAGACAAAAATATTACTATCGCCTGGCTGATTACTTGCTAGGCCGTCTTTTGTTTTCCCTTTCTTGCTTTTTTATCCGGCTAAAAATAGCTGAATACCCATTTACAATCAAGAATTGATAGGCCAGATGAATTTTCTAGAAGTCTATGTTTTAAAAATCCATAGTTTTTTTTTTTATATAAATATTCAGCGTCATAAAAAAAAATTTCAATCCTAGGGCATGGCCATTGTAGAGTAATGTGCTAGTCACTACATCGTGAGAGCCTTTGAGTACAAAATATAAATAATAGAAATGCAATAGAAACAATAAAAATTTAGATTAAAAAGTCTTAAAAACCAAGCATATAATAAGTATAATAATTAATTTTTGAAATATTTAATATTTACTAATATTAAATTACGAGTTTCTTATTTTTAACTGAATTTTACACGCAAGAAATAATAAAAGTCAAAAAGAGTTTGTGAAGGTAAATTTCGTGCGTCGATTAAAATAACCCTAAAGACAAGATAATTATTATAATCTGAACTTATAAATACATAAATATAATAAGAGATATATATTATAAACTGTAGTTAATTAATAATTAAATATATCTATGTATATTGACATAAACGAACATATTGTATATTAAACATATATCTCATTTTTCAGTGTGGACGTTCGGAAAATACGACTGGTTAGACTTTCAAGATAATGGTAATATATTTTCAATAATCTTTTTAGTAAGGTCGTATTAACAATTGTTTAAGTACATATTTTAAAAAATACCAATATTATTTTTTAATTTAATTCTATAAGTCATTTTATTTAAATATTTTAATATATATGTATACATTCGAATATATATATAAAAAATATTTATTGTAATTTCTTCTATACTATACGGGTCATCAAACTCCAATAGTTTTTAATATAAGCAGCTTCAATAAACATCTTAAATTTAACCAAAAGGTCTTTATATCTTTTATTTCTAAAAAATAAAAATGGTTCGCAAGAATACTCATTGTTTTCCCAATATTATTTTAATAATTATAAAAAAAATTCAAAACCGTATATTTTAACCAATAATCCAGTTTTATTTAATTATTAATAAATATATGTATAAGTAAAAAGGCTATATAAGTTCTTTGTCATAATTAATTCAAAATAAAAATCTGCTTATTAAAGAATATGCATAAACATGTTACATATTTTATATGTTGTTGGACACGAATTCTGTTTTAATTCAAATATTTTTATTAGATAAAAAATTATTTGTATTGATTATAGAGAACAAATATTTATTATTGCAAATTGATGTTTTAATAAAAATTATTTTATTAAAATAAATTTTATTAGAACAAAAAAAAGTTATTAATTTATAAATAAAATGATAGCAACCAAAATTATAATTTAGGGAATAAAAGTAAAGAGTCAATGTTTAATTTTAATAAATAATAGATTAACAAAATCTTACATTGAGTAATGATTAATAATAATAATAATAATAATAATAATAATAATAATAATTATTATTATTATTATTATTATTATTATTATTATTGATTAATGAATTTGATTGACCAATGCAATACTATTGTTCATATTTGTAAAAATCCTTGTTAGCCGAGAGGTCAGCGCAATAGCCTTGCAAGCAAGCAGTTGGTTGCAGACGGTTGTTGCGGGTTCGCCACCCGGCCGATGCTATGACATATGGAAAAAAAATCCTTCTAAAACAGAATAAGTTAAAGTTATTTTATGAGTGAATGATTTTTACTCCTTTATGATGATTTATAAATTCTTTTTAAAAAAAAAAATTAAGATTTACTATACTTAAATATAAAAATTAAATTCTGAGTAACGAGTAAGAGACAAACTTTTATACAGTATTTATATATAAAAGATCCCCCATCTTAGACTAATATAATTAATATTAATTAGAATAGTCTATCCGTTAAAGGTCTCATTACCATTTAGCAAGACTTAGAAACATAATAATTATTATGAATAAACAAAGAAGTCCCAGAAATATGAATGCAATCTTATTTTAGATCATAAATTTTGATTCTAAAAATATTTGATAAACAAGATCAAAGTTTAAAAGCTATTAAAACTATATAATTTCAATATTAACAAACTTTATTAAATCTAATCATTAAATGGCTTTAAATGAAATATCATAAGAATAGTAAAAGAAATGAATTGTGTTTAAGTTTGATTTTATTTTTTAAAAAAAATGAAATGCAAGTTAGAGTGGTTGTTTATATATATATATATGTCAAATGCGTTGACCACAAACCCTTTCCCGCTGCCTGGAAGGCACAGGCAGCTATGCTAACCACTAGGCCATCAACGCTTAACAAATTAGAGTGGTTCCACAATGAATAACATTAAAATAGAAAATTTCATTTAGTAGATGTTAAAAACTTTCCTATATTTAATGTTGTTGATATTTTGTGGAATTAACTAAAATAAATTTTAGTTAAAACAACTAGGATGGGAAAAGCAAATCACTGTAGTAAATATATATCAGGAAATTTTATTTTCAAATGTAAAAAATATTAATGATTAAATAAACTTTTGTGAAAATAATTTTAATAAATTCTATTCATAGATCCCCTTGTTACCATATAATATTGAAAAGGCTGATCTTTAATGTATTACAATTTATAAAACATAGCGCTATAAAAATAAATGCTTTTTTACATATAATATTAAATTGTCTGTGCACTTTATTACTGTTACACAATGCTTTATTTAGCACCCCTTTTTTACAGTTTAGAGTTCCCATTGCTCCAGAAATCTTCATCTGAATTTTATATTTCCTAGAGTTCTGAAGAAGATTGCTGGGACAATCGAAACTGTAAACTGTAAAAAAAGAATGGTAAATAAAGCATTGTGTGACAGTAGTAAAGTGCATGGATAATTTAGTATTATATGGTATACATTTGGCAACACGATAAGAAAGAGTAGTTATTATACTTCTTAGAAAAGATTACTTTATTGTTAGTATAAAAACTAAAATATAATTTTCTTAACTTTTCAAAAGAGGTTAAGTATATGTTATTAAATAAGTTTCAAGCATAATGTTGTTATATTATTTATATAAGTGGATATTTATTTAAACGCACATTGATTAACGTAAGTAATATTTACTAAGGCTGTAAACTCAAAAATTTGCGAGTAATATTTACTAAGGCTGTAAACCTCAAGAATGTGCGCGTTATGTAATCAATGTGCGTTTAAATAAATTTATAATTACAACTTTAAATTATCATAATAGATTTCTGACTACAAGATCTTTCCATTGACTCTTTTGTAAATCGAAAGATTTCGCGAATATTAATGTGTAATAAGAAATGTGGACTTAAGTAGTGAAGTATTGAATAGCTTCAGCTTTGAGATCTAACCATTTCAGCTTCACCTATTTATATAGAAAGTAGGCTGAAGTAAAGAAGAGTTCCCCTCTTTTCTTCTAAACGTAAGCTTGTGGTTAAGACCTGTAGAGATCTCTACTATCGCATTTTTATTTACGCGCACATTCTTGAGATTACAGCCTTAGTAAATATTATGTAAGTGGATATTTGAAAATGTTTTATCGTTGCTGCTATGGCTTATTAATGGCAAAATAATTTTTATATGTTCACATATATCTATTGCAAGTCTTTTATAACAACTTTAAATAGATGTTTCCTAATCAAACTGTACTTCGAGAATAATAAGAGGCAATAAATTACAAGGAATAATATTTAAAGTGGATTCCAAGGTGCAAAAATGAACTTCTTACCCATTTGAATATTTTTAATGGAAATTACACAGCTTCTTTTAATTTTTTGCAACTTTCAATTTTTAAATATATTTAAAAAATAAATTGCTATGTCATTAATCCAAACTCATACCTAAGTATTTTATTGTCTGTATGGTTTAGTTTAGTGGTTAGAGTGGCAGATTTTGGAGCTTAAAATTCAAGTTGGAGACCCAGTTTATCATTTTTCTTGTTTAAATATTATATGAACTCTGGAGCAATGTAGTCAGTCTATTATTTTATTTATTTCTTATCAATTTTTAAAATTATTCATTGTTTTATTTATTATCTTACACTATTATACTAAAGTTTCAACATCATTCTTAAATTCAAAGTTGTAATCCAATCAACTCCATTATTAAAACAGTAAATAAATTGGGTTTACATTTTTGTATTTTTTTTTACTATTAAACTTCTAAATGGGATTAAAAGATTTCTTTTATAAATTATTTCGACATCTTCGTTGTTTTAGTTAATGATTAACTTGTTTTATTGGATAACATAACTATCTATTTATTTAATTTTAATGTTGTTATTTAATTCCCTAACTTACTGAAAACATTCAAATTTATTCTCCTATATTCTCAAATCTATTTTCGAAACAAATTAATTATCCATGCTTATATTTATAATTTAATGCCCACAAATAAATAACTGACATGGGACGCACACTAAACATAAATTTGTGTGTGTGTGTGTTGAGAATGAAGATTTCTCCAAACCACTGCATCAAAAAATTTAGCAGAAATTAATGTTTAATTGTCAATCAAACAAGGTGAGTCACACTTTCCTTGAAATATTAAAAAACTTAATGAAAAATATTATATCAATGTATCAAAAGAAAGAAGATTTAAGTGAAACTTGACTTATATCTACAATGAGTAAAATTTCATTCTTACTATTAGTGTTATCAACTTGTAAGTCTTATGAATTCTTGGGAGCTCAAGCAAAGGTTGAATTATTTTGGTTAATAACAGACACGTGAGTTTCAGGAGATTTTTAGCATTGTTTATATGATGATCAGAGAATTCTTCTCATAATATCCATATATATTAAAGTGTAAATTTAAATAATTTTAATAAGCATTTAATAAACTAGACATATAGGATTAAGAATGTATAATTTTGTTTACAGAGCAAATAATTTCAAACAGAAACAATACTAATAATTCACAGGTAAATTCTATAAGTTTATTAAAATTACTTTTTAGGGTCTGAATTGTGAATTATTATGACAGCTGTGAGTAGGATTTTGTTGTTCTGTGAATGAAGTTATATATATATATTATAGTTCATTTATAAATGTAAAACTTCTTGCATTCATATCAGTATAGTGAACAAATGATGAAAGGATGAAAGTATGTATAAGAGAAGAGATTGCGAGTTGAGTCAACTGAAGATTACTGATTCCAGATGAAATGCAATATAGAAGTTATTTAAGCTTTTTCAGATATCATTATTCATATTTTTCAATAATGTATAATAGATGAAAGTTTTAAGAATATGTATAGTAATTAATTCAAATATTGTTAAGAATTAAAATATGATAATTATTTAGTAAAATTTTTTACAATATATATTGCACCATAATATTATCATTATACAAGGACAAATTAAATTTTCTTTTTAAAATATATATGTTCTCCAACATTATAAATAAATGCATAAAACTTATTCTTTCCAAAGACTTTATTTCGATATATTAACTAATGCACATACATATATAAATTCATATATTATACATACATTTATTAACTACTCTGTCTTATTGCATTGCCAAATGTATACCATATAATATTAAATCATCCATGCATTTTACTATTGTTACACAATGCTTTATTAACTACCTCTTTTACACTTTACAGTTTCGATTGCCCCTGCATCTTCTTCAGAACTTTTATATCTCCTAACTTCAACTTCTAAACTCAAATTTTAAAAATTTTATTAAAAGTATAACGGTAAAATTTTTAAAATTTTAATTTAGAAGTTGAAGTTAGGAGATATAAAAGTTCTGAAGAAGATTGCAGGTGCAATCGAAACTGTAAATTGTAAAAGAGGGTGGTAAATAAAGCATTGTGTAACCGTAGTAAGGTGTATGGATGATTTAATATTATATTATACATTCCCAACGTTTCAACTGTTTTTACACCATTACAGTCATTTTCAAAGATATAAAAAACAGTTGAAACTTTAGAAATGTACAATATGTGAATTTATATATATATATGTTCATTAGTTTTGGAAATAAAGTTTTTGGAAAGAAATAAGAAGTTTTATGCATATTTATTTATAAATTTTTTTTAATAAAAAATAATAAAGCAATTCATTTATACAGTAAAGCAAGAAATTTAAATTCCACATAAATATCCTTACAAATATTGTAATAAATAATTTAATATTACAAAGTAACTTATAAGACATTTATTTTATGTAGCACTATGTTTTTATAACCTGTAATATTAATAAGCCAATAAGCTAATGCACATGCGCTTTGTACATTTAACTATATAAATAAATACTCCCACTTTTCAAATACAAGATAAAGTTTTTGTGAAAAGATAGAAGGGATCCATCTATCTTTTCGAGCCAAACATTTATGTATGGACAAATTGTAAGTATTTGGAAATGAGAGCATGAAGATGTTAATCGATAACTTTAAATTACTTTTTACTATGGAAAGTGAGAGTATTCATTTATATAATTAAATCTACAAAGTGCGTGTGCATTAGCTCATTGTCTTCTAATATTAAAGTAACTTATAGCAAATTCAGTTTTTATTTACTTTATTATATAGTATTAAAGATAATGTTATATATTGCTTTTACAGTTTTATAACATTAAATTATTTACATAATACTATTCAAAAGTTCAAAATATTATTAAAATTGAAATAATAATTTTATTTTTTACAACAACCGAATATCTCTAAAAATGATCTATCTGACTGCATGTGTATACCTTTCCATTTGTAAATAATGAAAGCAGGTTTTTAATATATATATATTTGTGTGTTTAATAGATTGTTATTTGACTTAAGATAACTTTTTAATCGAGATTGTCTGATGAAACTAATTGATGATTTGTGAAAAAAAAACAAAACAATTTTATAAACTGGTAGTTGTTAATAATATAGTTTCAATTTGTATATTATCTATTTCTCTCTCTCTCTCTCTCTCTCTCTTTCTCTCTCTCTCTCTCTCTCTATATATATATATAAGCAAAAAAACTCTGGAATAAATTCTACAATATTCAAAATACCAATATATGAAAAAATATCTCAGATTATGACACCTTTCCCCATTTTGACATAGCGAATGCTGGGTATAGCTATTATTGTTTCATATTGGTGTTCTGAATATTATAGAAGTTATTCCAGTTTTTTGTTTATTATATTTATTTTATCTGATTAGACATGTATGTTACATTATATATATATATATAAAACAAAAACAAGTTATAATCACGTAACGTGCTATCGCTTGTATTTATGATCAATAGATGGCGCTTTACCAAAACCACCGAACAAGCGTATATTTGTTTATATAAACATCAAAAGAGTCAGAATTCACTATCTCTTTTGTTTGCTCTATCTTCAGATCAGCTGATTTCAAGCTAATTTGCTATCATCAGTGAAGGATAGGGCTAAAAACTAGATCTAAACACTGACTCCAAGCGTTTATGCAACAAGTTCCTATCAGTTTGCAAGCATGAATTTTTCAGACACATAATGTCTTCAACCCCAGCCTAACAAGCCAGATAGCTACATGGGTCTGATCTGGCTTGTTAGGCTAGGTTTGAAGACATTACGTGTCTGAAAAATTCATGCTTGCAAACTGACCCATGTAGCTATCTGTTAGCTGGGTTTGAAGACATTATGTGTCTGAAAAATTCTTGCTTGCAAAATGATAGGAACTTGTTGCATAAACACTTGGAGTCAGTGTTTAGATCTAGTTTCTAGCCCTATCCTTCATTGATGATAGCAAATTAGCTTGAAATCAGCTGATCTGAAGATGGAGCAAATGAAAGAGATAGTGAATTCTGACACTTTTGACATTTATGTAAACAAATATATGCTTGTTTATGGTTTTGGTAAAGCGCCATCTATTGATCATAAATACAAATGATAGCAAGTTACGTGATTATAACTTGTTTTTATTTTTCATAAATGTACCTTCAAAGGTTTTTTGCAATGATATATATTGCAGAGGCTTTGACTATGTGGTGAAACTGAACTGATATCAGACTCATGTAGCTATCTGGCTTGTTAGGCTGGGTTTGAAGACATTACGTGTCTGAAAAATTCATGCTTGCAAACTGATAGGAACTTGTTGCATAAACACTTGGAGTCAGTGTTTAGATCTAGTTTCTAGCCCTATCCTTCACTGATGATAGCAAATTAGCTTGAAATCAGTTTATCTGAAGATGGCGCAAATAAAAGAGATAGTGAATTCTGACTCTTTTGACGTTTATGTAAACAAATATACGCTTGTTCGGTGGTTTTGGTAAGTTGCCATCTATTGGTAATATATATATATGTATATATATTATGATGCCATGGCTGTATTTCTTCAAATCAATATAGGTAATCTTATAATTGATTATTTATAAATATAGTAATTAGATATATGTAAAGTATAACTTTAAAAAATTTTATCCACTTAGGAGTGCTTTTGACTATCCTCGTTATCTTTGTCAACTAACACTTTGAAAGGCTAACCTTCCCACAATTCTGTGACCTTAATGTTTTCTGCCTGTCTGTTAATTAAGTCTTATTTGTATTTGTATATTAGCATAGATTCCTAAATTTTCCTTTTGTTGTTGTTTTTTAATATATTTATATTATTATATTTGAAGTTAAAACCATAAATACATGACTTATTATAGTCATAAAAAAGGGATGCTGAAACATTATTATTTACTTTGCACTCTTGTTTTGTTTTCTAAACCCTTTTTTAATAACAGCAAGTACTCTTTAGTTTTTTTTTTCCAACATGCATCTCGATACCCCTATATATCCTCTACAGGAGAATCAAGATGCACGTTGGAAAAAAGAACTAAAGAGCACTTGCTGTTATTAAAAAGAGTTCAGAAAACGAAACAAGATTGCAAAGTAAATAATAATGTTTCAGCATCCCTTTTTTAGGACTATAATAAGTCATGTATTTATGGTTTTAACTTCATCTATAATAATGTAAAAATATTATAAATTAAAAAATATAATAACAAAAGGAAAATAAAGGAAGCTATGCTAATATACAAATACAAACAAGAATTAACTAACAGACAGCAGCAAACTTTAAGATCAAGGCATTGTGGGAAGGTTAACGTTTCAAAGCGTTAATTGATAAAAACTACAAGGATAGTCGGGAAGCGCTTCTAAGACGATACAATTTTTAAAGTTATACTTTACATATATCTAATTACTATATTTATAAATATTCAATTATAAGATTATATATATATATATCAAATAATAGCTGCTAAAACTTATATAAACCATGGAATCTATCTTCTATTTTCAAGTCAACAGTCTATAGGTAAAAGTTGAATATATGTATTGTAACTATCAAAATCGAGCTTAACCCGATGACAATTAATAAAATATGAGCTTAAATTTTAGTACATGGATAATCATTCTAATTAGACTCTTTAATGTTAACAGAATATTTAAATATGTAAGAAACACTATAAATGTGTATTAATAAATAATAATGATATTTCAGCGTTATTATGATAAACTTAAAATATAGATTTGTATTTGTAAATTAAATAAATAAGTTTGACAAGTACATTCAATTTAAGTTTTTATATTACATAAATCAAATCTAAAGTTATTTCACGGTTTAAAATACTTAAGCATAATAAATAAGACTTTTATAATTTTAATCTTTATCAATAAATTTTTTTTGATATGACTAAATAACAAAGAACATTTTATTGTGTTCAATACATATCTTAAAGAACTAAGCATTAATATTTAGATAGAGTGTGATTGTTAGCAATAAATATAAATAACATTACTAATAAAGCAGGGTACCTTTAATTAAACGCATAAAAATAATAAGTCTATGTGACCATATTTATATATCAGATAAATGATGAATATTAAAAATAATGAAAGACAAAAACCATGAACTTAACAAAATATAAAATCAATTTATTAACAAACAAAAAAATATAAAATGAAAGATAAGATTAATAATTTAAGTTCTCAGCATTTAAGATAAATAATTTCTTATGATGTTACTTAGGAAAACTTGATCTCGATTTTTCTTATATTCATAATTGTACAGGTGTTGTGGGTTGAAACAAAATATTGGAGAAGGTTGTTCAGTAATGGCTGAACAAATTTAAATATTACTAATAATTCATAAAGTGAAAGAATGTTTCCAAAAATGTGACCATATTTATATATTAGATAAATTACGAATATTAAAAATAATGAAAGACAAAAACCATGAACTTAACAAAATATAAAATCAATTTATTAACAAACAAAAAAATATAAAATGAAAGATAAGACTAATAATTTAAGTTCTCAGCATTTAAGATAAATAATTTCTTATGATGTTACTTAGAAAAACTTGATCTCGATTTTTCTTATATTCATAATTGTACAGGTGTTGTGGGATGAAACAAAAGATTGGAGAAGGTTGTTCAGTAATGGCTGAACAAATTTAAATATTACTAATAATTCATAAAGTGAAAGAATGTTTCATTGGATGTCTAATTAAAATAATCTAATCCATTTTCCTTTAGGTATCTGGATAACACTAATTTCCTTATTTCATAAAATAAAGAGAACATTTACCCTTCTCTTTATCTAATTTCTATAAGTCCAGGCAGTAGTATGTAAGATACTTATCTAACTAACATTTACAAATAAAACTATAATGTGGGTTCTTAGGAACTTTCTCTACTAAACAATATAATTCTTAGTGACACAAACTAATCAATTATACAAAATATTCTTTAAATTATCATAATAGATTTTTAACTATAAGATCTTTCGTGACTCGTTGTAAATCGAAAGATTTCGCGAGTATTAATGTATAATAGGAATTGTGGACTTAATCAGTGAAGTATTGAATAATTTCACCTCTCAGATCTAACTGCTTCAGCTTCACCTATTTATATAGAAAGCAGATTGAAGAGGTTCCCCCTTTTCTTCCAATGTGTAAGCTTGTGGTTAATACCTGTAGAGGTCCCTACCTTCTCATTTTCAACCGCACATGCTTTAGGTTTATTGCCTTAGTAAATATTCAACGTGCATTAAATAAATTTATAAAATGTTCTTATAATATAATATCTTTAAGTACCTATATTAATAAACAAAAACAAGAAGAGAATATTTATAACATATTTCATCTATATAAACCGCTCATTATGACAGCATGGATTAGACTTGAGATGATAAAATATATAAAATATTATTTTTAATTATGATAATTAATTATGGCTAATCAATTAACAACCTCTCTTCAAAATACACTTAATATATACATGATAAATTCAAGCAGCCAGTACCTTTAATGGCAGGAAGTGGACTTGCATTTGAAGTGGTAGTTTGGACTGCTCTTCAGTGCCATGGCTTGCCTGCAAACGCAGCTTTTCACCAAGAGCAGTATGTGCTTTTTTGAAGAAAAGCTACAGAGTCATCTTTTGTAGCTACAGAGTCATCTTTTGTAGTTGGCAGTTCACAAAACCTGTAATTCTAACTTTTAGTTTTGACCATTTTGTTTGCCTCATATCATCCCGTGAATACCGTGACTTTGCATGTAGGCTAGTGAAAATTGCATTTGGCCATACCCTTTCCCTAATTTTATGCCATTATAAACTGTGGTGGAAGTGCAGTGATGGTTTTACAACTATTAGTAGGTAACACTCCCTCACTTGAAGTGTAAGATAAGAACTTTTTCGATAATATTTCAATAATTGCATTCACTTTAAATCTACAGACCTTCAAATGATACGATAGTTCAGTGTAAATAATGATCGTTCACAGAGTAAGAAAATATTAATGAATTGCAAGAAATTAGCATAACACACTTGAGGTCATCAGAGCCTTGTAAACAGCATATTCATGTTGTTTTGGCTAGCAATGGCACCATCAAGCAGCCTGTACCGGCTAACATACCAGTACCCAATATAATTTAAATATATTACTTGTGTAATTATTTGGTTCTACCTTTCTTCTTGTGGAAACTTGTTATTGAACAAAAATAACTCTGTATATAATAATAAATAATGTCATATGATAAATAAGCATATGTTTCCTATAAGTTAAAATGCAATTGAAGTCTTTTAAAAGTTTCAAATATTTTATCCTGGCACAATATTTTCAAATGATTTAAATTATTAAAATCCTTTATCGTTTTAATTGTAAAATCCAACAGATGGAGCACAACGTAATCCATGTGGAACAGTAAATAAGAAATTTAGCTTTAAATTAACATCCATTACTGGTGAATTTTAAAATATTTAAGAAAAATCATAAATTGTCTTTATCTTTGTGTTTAGAGTGTATAGCTAGTAATCTCTTGGGAGATAGCTTTCATTAATTAAAGCATTTCTTAAAAAATATATTTATGCAGAGAAAATCCATTAGTTTAAAATGTATTCAACAATAATTATGAGATATGTAGGTATTTATCTAAAATCTTTTATGTTATCTGTAGTAAGTGTAGTTTCAAGTGATTTTAAAAGCAGGTAAGTAAAGAATAGTGTCCCCATGTAGTTTAAAAAAATTATATTTCAATAAAAAAATTTAAGTTTCAATTTTCTTTTCAAGCATTTCAAAATGATGAATGTCTTCAGATGTTTTACTTATTCATTTTTGGGCAGTTTAGAATCTCATTTGCCATATAGGCCAAATGCTTGTTTGGTTCATTCCTCCTTCATTGTCATGGTTCACATGCCAAGATGGCTAATTTAAATTCAGGTTTTATATAATTTTTCCGCAAAGAGTTAGTAATGCAAAAGAAAGATTCCTTCTGGATATGTATATTTATAAGTTTTAGTCACATGTCAAGCTTAGTCATCTGCATCGCTCAAATTTCCTCACTCTTTTAATATTTTACATGAAAATTTGTAGTGTTGCCATAGCTACGACCTGCTTGCAGATGAGTTTTGATGTTTTTTTTCCATATGTCAAAGCATTGGCTGGGAAGCGAACTCCCGACAATTGTCTGCAAGGCAGCTGTGCTGAACTCTCGGCTACCAATGCTTGACTTGAGTTTTGATGTTTTAAAGAAGTTATAGTAATAATTTGCAACTGTTTTAAAATTACAAGTAATATTTTAAAATGTTTTGAAAGACACTATTATATTCTTTTATAAAATTAATATATACATATTTATCATATTAAAATATTTTTTTTATTATAGATATTAAAATAATTCCTCTTATTTTATTCACTGTTCTAGTCTAAAATGTATATTATTGTCTATAATAATTTTATCTAAATGTTTAAGATAATATACCTTTAAATTTAAATATATCAAAGGAATACAAACATTTGTACATTCTCATACAAATTCAAATATTAAGCCAATAAGCATCACATGACCACCACTTCTTATGCTTGTATATAACTGTTGTTAAAACAGGAAAAACTCACTATACATATTACCACACACAGCAAGCTATAGTAATCAATGGATGCCAGAGAGCTTGTGCATAAAATCCCCATCTAGTGCCTACTCAGCCAATATCCCCAGACTAGTTTCTGGCTTGTGGCTTTCATCAGTGAGGAGCCTTTGATCTGAGAGCACTGCACCTAGATCTTAGGATCTAATGCAACCCTCCAGCAGCCACCTTTTATATCCACTTAAAGAATCAAAGATACCAAAATGTATAGATACTGAACTGAGTTCAGACCCATATGACTATATAAGCTAATGGGCTTGATTGAAATCATTAAGGTGTTTTCAGTTTAAGACTCATAGTTTTGTAGTTAAGTGGAGATAAAAGATGGCTGCTGGAGGGTTGCATTAGATCCTAAGATCTAGGTGCAGAGCTTTCAGATCCAAGGCTCCTCACTGACAAAGGCCACAAGCCAGAAACTAGTCTGGGGATATTGGATGAGTAGGCACTAGATGGGGATTTTATGAAGAGCATTCTGGCATCCATTGATTACTCTAGCTTGCTATGTTTGGCAATACATATAGTGAGTTTTGCCTGTTTTAAATTCAAATATTACATTAAAAGTTTGTCATTAATGTAAATGATTTTAATATTATGCATGCAATAATACAAGTATTACTTTACTGATCCTATTTTAATTAATTTATTTATATATGGGTAGCATTATGCATTTTTATTAATGTAATATTATTTTAAAAACTAATTTGATGCATGTGTGGGTGTTTATAATGAAATATAAAATGCGATTTTTTTTAAAATTTCATAAAATTATTTTAAAATGCTATTTAAAAAATGTATTAGAAGACATCTTGGATTTCTTCCACAATTTTGCATTATAAGGTAACTATATCTATAATAATATTTATTACTTTAATAATAGTATTTGAAATAGTAATAATAATAGTATTGGTAAGAATTTTAACACTATTAAGCCAATAATATTTTTGAAGTAATGTTTATTATTTCAGTGTAAGGTTACTAATATCCATCACAATATATATATATTAATGTATTGCTACTAAAGATGGCAGAATATTCTGTAAGCTGGCTATAGTAAAGGATATTTATCTTCAATTTTATATAGGCATTTTAAAAATTTTAGTAGTTTTATTTTAGTGGGTTTTTTATTATACTATATATATATATATATATATATATATATATATATATATATATATATATATATATATATATATATATATATATATATATATATATTAAATATTTCAAATTGTGGAAATATTTGCTGAATTTTCATATTATAAAATCATTGTCAGAAAATAGTAAACTGTAAACATTTTCTGCATTCAAAAGTATACACTTTTATATGCAATTTGATGTGCATATAGAAACTAAAGTGCTATTTACATATACATATATTTATAATATTTTAATGGATGTTTTAAATTCTAGTTTGAATGTATTCCGCCTGACATTTTTACTTTAACTCTTGGCCTGAGGCACTTGGATTTTATTAACCACTGTTTTAGGTAAACTGCTTATAATTGTAAATGGATAATTTCACACATTAAATATTTCTATATATATATATCAAAATTTAAGATTACTAAACCAAATGTTGGTGTTGTACATCCTTATCAAAACTACAATGCATTGAATACGTTAGTATTATATAACTTTATAATCAGGATTATATCTATCTGTAATGTTAATATATTTACATAATATTTATTAGAATATTTTTAAAATATTAAACGGTGTATCTGTCTATTTTATGTATATAGAGTTTTATAGCAATCAGTCCATCAGTATCCTTCTAACTTAAAAACTAATGGATCAATTTTGATGGAGTTTTCTTACCTTCAACTAATGAAGTTGTCCAGATTCCATCTTATCTTGATCAGATTAAGCATTAATTGTTACAACCAATGTATGAATTGATAAGATATATCCAATAGCATAAAGGGGCCAGCAAATGATGATACTCAATGAATTTGATTGCTCTCATTATGAAAGGGGATCTGACTATAAATGTGCAATCCATTCAGGATATAAAGTTAGAAAACCACAAATTGTCAGTGTTTAACATGATTAAGCTCTGCACATTGTTTATTATATGCTAAAGCAATGAGATAAACTGCCATGATATAGCTAGGAGTGTCTCTGTACTTATACATGATGCAAGTTGTCATGGTAGAGTTGGAATTATTAGATAAACCTAGATAGACCTGAGTCTCTTCCTTCAATAGTTGCATGGCAACTAGGTGCTATACCAAAATAGATCAGTTGTATATATTGTAAATATATGTTGTATATATGTTAATGAAATATGTAATAGTATTTATAAGAGTTTGTGTTTATTACATTCATATATAATAACAATATTATCTTTACTAAAAAAGTGATTTTAAGGTGAAAAAACTGTCATTTTCTACATCACACATAGGCGTTTGAACTCTATTTATTAATGCATAAGAGTAGTACTTTTTGCGGGTGATAAGTAAGATTAATTATTCGTTAACTTTATTGGCTTTTCTTTTATCTATTCTTGAAGAAATTTAAATTAATTTATTTACTTTCACCTTACCTTTTTTAAAATAAATAGTTCATTTGCAAGATTTTTTCCTTTTTTAAATAATAATAATAATAATAATAATGATGATGATGATGATGATGATGATGATAATGATGATGTTGATTTAAGTTCTGATTTTGTTAAAAACCGATAAATTCATATTTTTCAAATTTATTGAGTAAGCTTACTTGTTAAAAAGATTATATTATTCCTAACTTTCAATGTCAACAAGCAATTCTAATTACTTGCAAAAGTATTTTGACTTTTGACCATCTACACTCAGGTGGAGAATATTTTCGGTTTTATTTCCTTCTTACTATTTGTAAAATATATAACCAGTTCATCTGCGGTTTGAATACATCGAAAGTGTGGATTATAATGATAATATTATTTTATTTTAGAATGCTGGCAATAACACAATAATTTTGATTTTAATAAGTTTTACATATATATTTAACGGTAAATAATGCGGGAAGCTAGCTTCTCGAATGTTTCATGTATATAGATGGCAAAAAAAAACTACCGTGCGTATAAAATAATGGGGTAATGAGCTTGGCTTTTCTTACTTAATATTCCCTACAAACAGAGCTAGCCAAAAACTGTAATTATAAATAATAGATCAATAATAATAAATCTCATTTCTGACTAGCTAAAGTTATAAAAGACAAAACGTATTTTTTATCTAAGACTCTTTTCCAAATAAATATACATCTAAATCAAAGGGGCATTTTATTAATCTCGAAACATATTTAGAATAAGTAAATAAATAATCATAAAATTTCTTTTAATATAAACATCCTATTTCTTTTTAAACCATTAAATATCGCATGATCATCATTTCTACCATACTACTGTATGGAGAGTTTTGTCTGTTCCTTTTTATATGATATGACTACATAAAAGAAAATATTAATGTGCATGTATTTAATATCACAGGGTAAATACCAAAACCCTAGCGAATTTAATATGTGTGATTATAAATCAATGATAAATGTAGATCTTATAAAAGAAAATATAAAAAAACCAAATTTTATATAAAATATATCACTTTATTGGCATTTAAGTGATTTCATTTTATTAATAATAATAAACATATTTATGAAGTTATTACAGCTTTTCAAGCTATTAGAAAGAAATTTTAAAAAATCCAATGAAATGATTCCATTAATATTCAGCAATATTTTTTATAAGCTGAAAAAAAATAATATCTTATCCAGGGTTATATAAAAATATAATTATTTATTAATAAAATAAATAACTAACTTGGAATATAGTTTCTACATGTATTTTGCAAGTAAAAGTTTTTTTTTAAAATAACACCTCTAACTTATCTACTCATACACGTATAATAAAGGAAACTCCTGAATAAACTACTTAGAATTACATGTAATGGCTTATTTAATAAGTGGAAAAAGTCAAATATATATATGTTACTATTTATATTCACACACATATTCTAAGAGGAATTTATAATCTCTTACAAAAAAAATGAAGTAGCTACTAATGAGAGGAATTTGCCATCTCTCAGATAAAACAACTTTATCATAAGTGGAATTCACTATCTCTTATACAAATAATATATATTACTGCATATGACAATGCCAAGTATATGATAGCCATTATTCAAATTATTCATGTAACAAACTAAATTTACCAAGTCCTTACTTCTATCCCTAATGACTCACCAAATATGAAGACAATTCCTTTTATCCTGGAATGACATATTTACAAGATTTAAAATTTGTAATGGTATTAAATGTTAGTCATTATATAACCCTTAATAAGGATAACTATTCATACCAAAAATAATATATGGGATGTTTGCCAACATATGTATAAATATGAAGTAAAAAATATTTTTAAATGTGACCTTTGTTGTTTTAAAAAAATGTTTCTTTGGGAGAGCTAAGAGAATACACGTATAATAAAGGAAACTCCTGAATAAACTACTTAGAATTACATGTAATGGCTTATTTAATAAGTGGAAAAAGTCAAATATATATATGTTACTATTTATATTCACACACATATTCTAAGAGGAATTTATAATCTCTTACAAAAAAAATGAAGTAGCTACTAATGAGAGGAATTTGCCATCTCTCAGATAAAACAACTTTATCATAAGTGGAATTCACTATCTCTTATACAAATAATATATATTACTGCATATGACAATGCCAAGTATATGATAGCCATTATTCAAATTATTCATGTAACAAACTAAATTTACCAAGTCCTTACTTCTATCCCTAATGACTCACCAAATATGAAGACAATTCCTTTTATCCTGGAATGACATATTTACAAGATTTAAAATTTGTAATGGTATTAAATGTTAGTCATTATATAACCCTTAATAAGGATAACTATTCATACCAAAAATAATATATGGGATGTTTGCCAACATATGTATAAATATGAAGTAAAAAATATTTTTAAATGTGACCTTTGTTGTTTTAAAAAAATGTTTCTTTGGGAGAGCTAAGAGAAAAAAAATTCATAGCAGCAATTTATGATAAAATTATTATTAATGAAAATAATATCTTGATTTTTTTTCAATCTCAAGTCATAAACTCAAAGTTCATTTTCAATCTGATTTTCAGCAAGTTTCCCAGATCATGCTTGTTGACAAAATAAAAAAGTGAAGATTACAAATGAAAGTTTAGCTTGGTTAGAATTTAAAAACTTCTAGATTAAAAGTCTATTGTCCCTAAAACTTGTTTTGAAGATCATTCCAGGTAGATGTAAAAGTGTAAGAATTCTTAGAATAGTTTAAAAACTATTAATTGGTTCATGGCATAACATTTTTTTTCTGGAAAACTCTAAAATGTAACTTTTTCAATAATTAAGTTTAGAAAAAAATGATTTCTTCTTTTTTGCTAGATAGGTTTTTATTTCTATTTTAGGCTTTTATTTTATTTTAACATTATGACATGGAGACTCAGCAGTAATGTAGGCAACTGGAATGGAGGTTTCACAAGCCCTGTTGGACTACCTTTGACTAGTCAATCATCCTGGTTAATAACTTTACTAGTATTATCATTTTTAAGAACTGTATTAAACAAAAATGATCTAGTCAGATTGAAAGTTTTTTATCAAGTCCCCTTTTTTAAACATTTTTCATCAAGGGTAAAAAAAACCCCCTTACTGCAAAATTACTAATGTCCAATTTACTATGGTTATCTATATAAACCACATGATGTTAAAAATTTCTTATTGTTCACTTTGTATATGTGCACACACACCTTGAACATTCAATTTTGAATGCCTTACATTTAACTACTTCTAAAAATTATTTCAATATATTAACAAAAATCATAAAAATATAACTTAAATAATTAAACTTTTTATATATGTTTATTAAATTTAAATTATATCTTCCTTGTTTTTTTAAATGCATATCAATGTATACATATTCTTTGACAAATATTATAATTACAATAATTTCCTATATTATTTGAATCATCTTTTTTTTAATTTAAAATAAACTTTCACTTAAACATGAATAAAATATTTTAATTTCAACAACTTTCTAAAAATAAAATAAGCAGTTTAAAATGAAAAAATTTTTTACATGTGAATCAAAATAGACATGATGGTTTATTTTATTTTAAAATGTGATTTATGATCTCAATTATATACAATTAAAAATGAAATCTTTATTTTTAAAAAATTATAATTTTTTTATTCACAGTGAGGGATAACTACTGCAATATATATTATATTGACACACTTTTGTGAAAGTTTTAAACAATTCAATCATTTTTCTTTATCAGTGGTAGTATTTTTATAGATAGGATATGCACTTAAAGGAATTAAAATTATAGTGACAAATGTTTTATTGCATTTTAGTTGAACTTAACCAAACTGTTGGTTTGTGAAATTGTTTGTTAACAGACTGATACACTTGTATCCTCTGAAATTATGGCAAAATGTGTTTACATGAGTAATATAATTATAACAAAATAATTGTAACTTATGTTTGTATCTAACTAATATAATACATTATATTTCACAATTATAAACTTTATATTGCTTACCTTTAATAATATATTAAAACTTATGTATGATTTGATTTATACTAAGTGTGATTAAGTGTATGATACAATTATAAATATTTTGTTCTTTTATTCTTTATTTAACTAATGTTATACTTTATATTCACAATCCCAAGTTTTGTAGTACTTAATTATTTTTGGGATATTAGATCTTATTTTTATGTATGAATTAATCTTTGTTTCTGAAAATAAAACAGCTCATATGAGAACAGATATATATGGTACTTATTTACAATAAAAAATTGTTTGCTAATTAATAACATGTTTTCATTAATTTTTATAGTCATGAAAAACATTCATATTTTTAAAATATACAATTCCTTACAACTGTTGGATTAGAATTCTTCAATAAAATTGACTAATCTTGTGGATCAATATAATTTTACAAACTGATGCTTAATAATGATTCAGACTCAATTTGTTTGTTTCACAGTATAAAAGTAATGTTATTACATTATGGCCTAAGGCTAATAGTTCCACTTGGGCAGACAGATGCATCTGATGGTGTGTGGGCTTATTCCAATCTTAATTGGGTATTCAAATATAGCAGATTGATTCAAGCTCTAATGGGGTTACCAAATATACTAGAAAGTCTAAAGGCTTTACTCCAATTTGAGGCACACTATCTCAGTTGAGTGTCCAATTATGCTAGATGGGATTTGAACAGATTTCACTTGGGCAATCACAGATAACTGTCCAATTATATTTACCCCATATATATACTTTTGACATAAAAGATTAACTAGATTTCTGACTGTAATTCTTCTGGCAAGTAGCTTATGAATCATGTGATGATGAAAAATTTATATATTAATGAGCACAACCCATTTTAAAGCCTATGGATTTTTATCATAGCATGGTAGTTTAACCATCATTATTATTATTCTTATTACAACCTGGTATACCCATAATGCATTTATTTTCAAATTAATTTACTTTAATATAACTAATTTTAGAAATCACACATACAAGACACTTATGTCTCAGCTTATAAGATTTTATATCTATTTTTGAATGATTCCAATTTGAATAAAACTAATGATTTAATAAAAACAAAAATTAAATTACAAACATATTGTTAAATCTAAACTACCTCCAAATAAATAAATAGGCATGTTCTTTCATTTATACAACAACAATAATAAAATTTATGTACAAATAATCAAACAAATACAAAAAAATTAAAATATCATTCTCACATAAAAATATATTGACAATTATTACATTTGAGTACATGAAGAAATAGAAGGAAAAAATAATATAAAATAGCATAATATCATCTTTTGATATTGAGCTCATTAAAGTAATTTCAAAATACATACTTTTGTATCACTGTTCTGAATTTTTTTTGTGTGTACATATCCAATTCTAATCTCTTTTTAATGTCATAATTTGGCATTCAGTAGAATTTCTGGTAGAGTCTGGTAATTTTTTATTATTAAAAAAAACTATCCATTTTCTAGGTATTAATTGTTATCCTTTTTTTTGTTAACGTGTATATATATATATATACAATAACTAAATAATTAAAAAATAATTAAAAGCGCTCCTAAGTGGATAATTTTTTTTAATTATTTAGTTACTGTATTTATAAATATTCAGTTATATAATTACCTATATTGCTTTAAAAATACAGACATCGAATCATAATATATATATATATTTGAAATAATAATACATTGGAAAAGCATTGAATATACGATAGTTAATTTTTATAATGGTATTTTTTCATAATCTCTCCCTGTCTTTTTAGCAGGTTATTTTAACAAAGATTTAAACAGGCTGAAACATTTTTTTTTCAAAGTAGGCTTTAATTTTTGGCTATGGATAGTAGTAATTGGTACTTAAAAGCTTGTTCTACACATTCGTATTGAAACAAAAGTAAATATTTTCAATTCTTTAATTGACAATTAGCTTTTTCTTCAATCATAACTATTACCCACAGTTTTAAAAGCAACTTACTGCACAAATGGCTCTCCTTTTCTTATTAGAGACTGGTATACAGTTTGGGCCTCCATTCCAGATTAGCAATAAACAGAAAAATAAAGGTATTTTCATTTTATAGCATAATTACTCAAATGTGTAACCAGATTCATTCAGATTAAAAAATACCTTAATTTTTATTTTATTTAGTATAATGTTTACCTCAAAAAATATGTAAACAACTTAATCTTCTTACAGACTAATTAAATATGTTTATCTGTTCTAATTAACAAAAGAGATTTAAGACAAAGTTTAAAATAAAATAAAAACTACTTAAAAATTAAATGTTTTCCTTAAGGTTTGTGATGATGGTGTTCTAGTTGTATTTTTATATTGGACTATTCCCATCATCTAATATATGTGTTAAATGTCTTTAGAAAAGTTTAATTTTATTTAAATAATCCCAATGCATTCAACTGTTAGTAATATCACAGCAAACAGGTTAGTATACGCACAATGTTTTGAGAGGTATTTTTCCCCTCTTCTTCAGCAGTTGTTGCTGGCCTGACCAGTGAAAGTATTAGCATGGGATTCAAACCTGGGTCCTTAGATTCTTGATTATTGAATTTTAAGGTAACGCTCTAACCAGTTGGCTAGAAACGTTATGCATATACTAACCTGTTTGCTGTGATATTACTAACAGTTGGTGCATATACTAACCTGTTTGCTATGATATTACTAACAGTTGTTTACTGTGATATTACTAACAGTTGAATGCATTGGGAATATTTAAATAAAATTAAACTTTTCTAAAGACATTCAACACCCATATTAGATGATGGAAATAGTCCAATATAAAAATACAGTTAAAAATGAAATATTTTAACTTTAAAAAAATGATATGTTTCATTTTTTTTCTTTTTTTGTGTTTTTACAAAATTTCATAAACCTGAATAATCTCTTTAATTTTCTTTAACCATGCAGAAATGTAAATACATTTTAATTATAAAATTTAAACATTTTAATATAATTTAAAATTCCTTTTTTTATTAAAAAATGTCCTTTAGTTTAATGACGTGGAATTTACAGGGTTCAAACCCATGTACCATAATGTAGTGGTATAATATATATTAAAAGTATTGAAAAATATTATAATAATAGATAGTTATCAGGCAAAAATCTGCCAATTGATTAAAAGTTTATGGGTTTCCATTTTGTTACGTTACCCTTCAGTGAAAATTGTCTAACTACCATTTATCATAGCTAATAGATTTTTCTAATCTCACAACTATCCATTGAAATATTTCAAAATATATAACTTTCTATTAAATATATATATTTAATCAAGTGTTTTAGTTAGTCATGTAATGTTTGAGCCCCAGAAGTTATGGATTGGATTTTGATCCATTGATCATTAGCCTGAACTGTTATTGTTATACTGTCTTGGAAATATTTTACTTGTAATTAAAGTTCTGTTGATATGTAAATAATTAAAGTTGTTATTTTGATGAATGGCATATTGTAATTAATAGTATTTTCATTTAATTTTTTTTAATAAATTTTAGTCTTGTATTCAGGTAATTATTAATATTAAGCATAACAAATTGTCACTTTTTACTAATTGTTTCTAAAGAACTTAAGAGCTATATATTTTTTAACTACTCCACTTATAATTCATAAGTATGATTCTGTTTTTTCTTCTACTTTTGATTCATCACTTTTGATAATAATTTACAAATAATTGTTTTGTTTTAATAAAAAAAAAGTTTATATTTTTAATTGTACTTAGAGATGTAATATTAACTCATTGCAAAAAGGAAATAGTGGACTTAAACGGTGAAGAGAATAACAGCTTCATGCTCTCAAATCAAGATGATTTAGATCAGCCTATATAAATGGAAAGTTATGTTAAAGGTAAGACAACCATTCTTATCTTTATAAAAGTCTTTATCTTGTGTAGAAGTTTGAGAGGTCCGTCTACGGCAAATAAAGATATTGTTTGACTATTATAAACATTCAAGCGACATATGATATATGTTAAAGCCTGTCTCTAAAGTATTTATAAATTCTTTTTATAATAATAATATTTTCAAAAGTATAATTCTAGTTTATTTCTAAATTAGTTTGCTTTTAATTTTCTGAATTTAATGCAACACTAAATGCTTAAATTATACATTTTTTAATAATATCGTTAACTTTTTTATTAAATTAAACGTTAAACAAGCAATTGTTTTTACAAATAGAAAAACCTTTCTTGCTTTTAATTAAAAATTTCTAATAATATATCAAATTATTTTTACATCTAGTCACTTTGCTGACTGACTTTAAATCCATTTTTAATTCACTTAACACAAATTTTTAAAAATAAAAGTTTAATCAGAATAATACCAATTAATGAATCTACAATTAGTAAATTCTTTTTGCTACTTTTATTCACAAATCAAACAAAACATAGATATTTTTGCATTTGATAGGTTTTTTTTTCCATATGTCATAATATCGGCTGGGAGACGATCCCGCAACAACTGTCAGCAAGCAGTTGCTTGCTTGCAAGGCAGCTGTACAGACCTCTTGGCTAACAATGCTTGACTGATTGTTGTGTTTTTTAACTATTTATCAAATGCAAAGATATCAGTCAGTAATTTTTCTTATTTATCATTTTTATTGTATAACACCTTTGAAAAGTTTTTATTATTATGAAATAGCATTTCCATTTTGTGACTTATATTCATTTAAAATATATGTATATGAAAATATGATTCAAAATGTATTGCATTATTTTGTTTAAAATAACAATTAATCAAACCACTAAACATCACATGATCACCATTTCTTATGCTTGCTCATAATTGTATGAAGAGTTTTGCCTGTTTTAACAATTAATCAAGTAAAACATTAAAATATTTGTAAACCATCTGCATTAATGGAACTGGTAGTTATTCAGAGAGTCATGAAAGTCCAGCAACATGACATGTTAAACTTTGATCCAAAAGCCTTTAACTCTCCAGTATGTCATGCTACCACTGCACTAATCTGCTCAGCACAGCTACCAATCATTCTTTATAATAATACATAAACATCCGGAGAAGTTTAACTCAATAATAAGGCTGGCTATAGAGCTAAAATTTGTACATATGTGAAAAATAAGAGATAAAATATGAAAAAAACTGTATAAGATTTTTGCATTTTGGGATTGAATGTCACATGACTTTCTCAGGAAGACGGTATACATAAATAAATTTAAAAAAATAAATAAATATTGTTTTAATTATTATTTTTTCATTAATGTTTTAACTTAAGGCTTTGTTTTAATTAAAAACTACGTTATAATTTTTTATCAATATTTAAATATATGGATATTTTCTATGCTAAACTTAATGTAATTATAAACGACTTGAACACAGACTTTCAAAATCCCCACAGCTATCCAATTCACCTTATGCAGCCACTACACATAAGATAAATGATCTCCAATGTGCTATTCTGTACTGAAACAACACTCATCAGTTGGTCCAGATCACTATCTCCCACAGTGTTCAGTTTATATTAAGATAGCAAATTACATTAATTTTTTTAACAATACATTTGTTTTTATACTTTTCATTTTTTTATTATACATATATAATAATAATAATAATAATAATAATAATAATAATAATAATAATAATAATAATAATAATAATAATAATAATAATAATAATAATAATAATAATAATAATAATAATAATAATAATAATAATAATAATAATAATAATAATAATAATAATAATAAAAAAAAAAGAGCGAATATCTTGTTCATGATTCATTTATTTAATTCATAACAGTCAACTTTTGAAATTTATATATATGGAAGCCAGACATTAAATGAGTGGACATACACTCACATTCTATTATTTAAATTAAACATACATAAGGGTTTAACAATTTAACAAAGGGTTTATTTATTTAGAATAATGTTTTCACTAATGATGATTGAACTCAGCTTTGTATTAATCTCTGAATAGTTCATATATAGAGTTAGTGTTATATATAGAGCTCACAAATAAGCTCTTAACAAGCTTTGCGGAATATCCCCAACCCCAGACCAGTTTCTGCTACTGGCTTCCTTATTGAGGTTCTAGGATATTCAAGCATTACATTTTATTAAAAGTCCTTTTTTTAAATATCTATTCATTCAAAGTTTAGCATTTTGATTCCTTAACTTTTTATGTTAGTTTTCATTACCAATTTTAGTAAATACTTTACTGCTTATTCACATCTTTTGAGTCAGTCCAATTAGATTAGACTCTATTTCTTTTCTTCTACACTATCTGATTTGCAACTGTACTGCACACATTAAAATATTTTCATTCTGCTCTACTAGTATCACTAGTCTTCTTTCCCCCCTCTCTCTTCATTAGAATTTCTATAGACATTTTAACAGATATGCTAATTTGCATATTGTTAGGTAACTGGAATATGTAAATTACTTGCAGTTTGCTTAGTTCTACTTTTTGCATATTATTATTTTTAGAGTGATAAAACATTGCCTATATTATCAAGTATTGTTAGCTGAGAGGTCAGTGCACCTGCCTTGTAAGCAAGCTGTTGGTACAGACGGTTGTTGCGGGTTTGCCTCCCGACTAATGCTATGACATATAGAGAGAAAACACTGCCTATATTGAAGAGCTTTATATGCACATATATCTCTTTATTATATAACAAACCAGACAATACAAGGTAATACCTCCCCTTTACTTGAGAAGTAAATAGAGTTTTAATTGCAAATATACGTTTGTAACTTTAATAGTTTTCTTTATAACCAAGTTCTTCTCAATGGTGGCACAAGCTGTCCTCATCAATAGACTCTTCACTATTTGAAAAGATAGTTGATTTCTGGAAATGTAGTCTAGGAAATTTCTCTTTTAACCTCTTAAATCATAAAGGGTTTTCTTCTACTTCTATCTCAGTATTAGTAGATGCAACAGTCTTAATTTCTTTATTCTTAATCAGACTAGTAGCTATATCTGCATTATCATTTAATTTCATAACCATCTCGATTAGTCATTATGCTATTTATATGCCATCTTACTTCTTTATTATCCTCTAATTCTTTCTTGGCATTTGTGCAGACAATATTTTGCTTATTTCTCCTGGGTTCAATTTCTTCTTTAACATGTATTTTATCCAGATGGTCTGTTTTAATTTAAATTTGAGGTTTTACAATTTACATTCTTTCTTTAAACCTTATCAGGAATTATAACAGACATGGGCATCCTTACACAGTGCACATTAATAATTCTGATGAAATTTTCTTCATAGAAAAACTCAGAATAAAGCACCAGTGGTATTCTCTAACTGGTAGCCTCATTGTCTTTTGGCAGATTTGACATTTTTTATGGTTTGTCTATATCTCTGTGCATGTTTAACCACCAAACAGGCAAACAAGTTAGCTCTTTTATACATACAATTTCCATGTGGATTTGGTATAGCATCTGCAGAACACATTTCCTTTCCTCAGTTGGAATTACAACCCAGTTGGTCATTAAAATACACTTATGACATGGTTACTTTTTTGGCCATCCATATTTTATGCACTTTTTACAAATTGCCAGCATTTATCATTTCTCATCCATTCTGCTACAATTTGCTGTTCAATCTTTTTAGACTTGCCTTGTATAGTAATGAAAATTTATTTTAAACATTGACATTCATGACATTTTTCACATCACATGATCACCATTTCTTATGCTTGTGCATAACTGTTATTAAAAGAGGCAAAATTCTCCATACAGTAGTGACACTCAGGGGATATTGGATGAGTACACACTAGATAGGGATTTTATGCACAAGCCTTCTGGTATCATTGATTACTCTGGATTGCAGTGAGTGGCCCTGCTGTATAGAGAGTTTTGCCTGTTTTAATGAAATTCTTCACCACTTCTCCTCTCAATTTTCTATTTAATGGTGAATCATCTTTTGACATTTATCACTTATTTTGCAGGTATTTTACAAATGACTTGTCAAACAGCAGCTAAAACACATATAAGAATTAAATTTACACATTTTTTCATATGGCCCTTTTTCTCACAATAATAATTAATGATCTTCTTACAAAATCTTTATGTTATCTGCACTTTCACTGCATTTATATATGTGCTTGATTTGGCTTCTTTATTTGCATTTTTAAATTCTTGCACATACTGTAGGATGATTTTAAGTGCTATCCCATGTTTAATGGTGGTATTGTAGAAGCATTTGCCTAAACTTTATGTGTCTCATGTCCCATAATAACTAGAGTAATATCATTTCCTCTACATAATTTTTAAACTCACCTTGTTTTGCTAAAGTTCATAGTGCCAAATCATACTGGTATATGCTTTCATGTTGTGATTGCATTTTACAGTGAAAATAAAGATGAGCTATATATTTGATGTTATTGGCTTAAAATAGGCATTTAATTTTCTCAATAATTTATAGTACAGAATTTCCGATGGTAGCTTCAGATCACATAGGCAGTTTGCCTATTGCAGGACATCCTTAGTAAGGTGACAACTTTTAGCTTGTCTTCATTAATGCCATTTATTGACATATATTTTTCTACATGGTTCACATATATCTGCTACTTATCACACTATTCTGATTTCTATAAGTATATCCAAAATTCTTATACCAGTCCTGGAGACTGTGCTACTTTGGTATGTACAAGGCCAAACTTTAAGCTAGAAGCCATTCACTCATATTCTATCTTTTAAATTAAATGTACACAAAGGTTTAACCACTTAACAAAGTGTTTATTTACTCAGAATAATGTATAAGTTAGTAATAATAGTGGTTTCACTAACAATTGACTGACTGAAGTCACCACAAATAATATCAATCTCTGAACAGTTCATATAGAGTTAAACTCCATTTCCTGATTTTATTAAAAGTCCTTTATTATTTATTCATTTTATGAACGTTTATCATTTTACTTCAATAACTTTCTACATTTAGTTTTCATTAGCAATTTATTAAGCACTTTACTGCTTACTCACATATCTGAATCATTCTAATTGGATATGACCGATTCTTTCATTCTGAATATCTGGTCTGTAACTGCACTGCACACATTCAAATGTTTTTATTCTGCTCTACCAGTATCACGAATCTACTTTTTTTCTTTTATCTTCATTAGAAGTTCTGCAGGTATTTTACCAATTCTGCTAATTTGTATATTGTTAGACAATTTGTTGTGCAGATGAGAATATATGTAGGTTACTTGCCGTTTGTTTAATTTTACTTTTTGCATATTATTATTTGTAGAGTGACACATCAGCTTTACACACACCCGCACACATGTGCAGCCATATATATTATTATTATTACTATTTGCAGGATATTCTATGTAGTGAAAAAGCTAAATGCTGATGTTTCAGTACAATATCAAGTACCTTCCTCAGATGGTCCAGAAAGGTACTTGATATTGTACTGAAACGTCAGCATTTAGCTTTTTCACTATACAGAATATCCCGCAAATAGTAATAATAATATGACATCTTTTATCCGTGAAAATATTAGAATTAACATATATATATATATATTGGTGTAAAAATATTAAAAATTATATAACAAGCCATTCAATACACAATAGAAATTAATCCTAGCATGTATATTTAATATTTTAGTTTTTGTTTTAGCTTAGGAATTTTCACATTTTCACACTTTACTAATAATTATATTAGTTTGAAATAACTTAAATTTATCTGAATATTTGTGAAAATGGCATTTTAGTATTAATTATATTTTGAACTATTTTCATAATCTAATATATATTGAATGCCTAAAAAAATATTAAACTTTATTTAAACTTTTCAAATACATTAAAAATTTAATAATAGCACACAGTTTGGAAAATAATGTGACATTTCAAGTGATATTCTTCTTCAGTTGGTACTGACTGGGCCAGTAACAATAGTAGCATGTGAATCAAATCTGGACTTAATTCATGAATATTGAATTTTATGGTTTCAAGTGGTATTATTCTCCTCTCTTCTTCAGATGTTTCTGACCTTACGGGTGACAGTGCTAGCATGGAAATCAAATCTAGACTTTAGAAATATTGTTGTTTGGCTCTTTGTCAATAAGTACTAGAAATTGACAGCTAACATTATTAGCACATCAACAAAGAGTTAAAGAACACAAATGTTAATCATTATTCTGTTAATTATAAAGATAGAAACCCCCCCCCCCATGAGTTGTTTAGATGTGTGTTGTTGACAGCTTACATTATTCGTATATTAATAAAAAAAAATTCAAAATTTTTTTTTTCTTTCTCATAGCAGAAACAAAAAATCAAAATGGATAAAATTGATTCATTCAGACAATTTGATACAGCCTATTCAGAAAAGTAGTCATCCTACATGGATCAGATGCTCTTCTATATGCAAAAAAGACTGACTTAAAATTAGCCACATTTGTGTCTATACGTGAATCTCAGGCCAGTGAGATGTAATGATCACATAGAACCCTTATATTTCCATGGAACTTGATTTTCATAAGGCATTATCTCTACTGTCAAACTTTTTTGACGGAAACCCTTAACAATAGTACAGAAATATCACTCCAATCTTTGTAAATAAGGGGATGGGTTGAAAATGAGAGATTTTGCCTTTAAACTCAGAAATATTTCTCTGAACTATGACTTTAAGAACTTCTTAAATGAAAACCTGAAAGATCATTTTATTTATGTAATCATAGATGACAATTTTAGGGTCAAGTTGTTAATGAACCCTGATTTTATTTTGATTTGCTCTCTCTCAGATGACTCTATCTGAGTCAACAGTGAGCCAAGCAGGTCCAATGAAAAAAATGGACTACAGTATTAAATTTGTCAATCAGAAAACTGGGTCAAACAAATACCCAGCTGACAATAGAAAAACTCTCAAAGTAAATTGGCAAAAACAAAAGAAAAACTTTATTAGAGATGTGACCAAGAAAATTATATATAACCACTAAACATCACATGATCACTATTTCTTATGCTAGCACATTACTGTTAAGGATTTTATGCACAAGCCTTCTGGCATCCATTGACTACTCTGGTTGGCACTGAGTGGCACTACTGTATGGAGAGTTTTGCCTGTTTCAAATTATATATACCAAGTATTTACATCAGGAGGCAATGTATAGATCTTGTAAGCATTTCAGTCACACAGAAGCTGTTTGTTTTAAAAAAGAAAAAATGTAGCTCATTGAAAAAATTTAAGAGTCCATTTCAAAAAATCTGGCAATATAAAATCCAAATAAAATCAATGCCTGTATAAATAATATGAGAGACATTGATTCTGCTTACAAACAAAAAAGTAGTATTAATGACAAGCCAGTAAGAATGTAATTGGATATGAGGTCTGCAGTGACCATTGTGTCAAATAACGATTACTTACATCCTAGAAAAAGAATGATTATTGACTATCAAGGCAATCAAAAACCACTCTTGGATCAAGAAAAAGTTAAAGCTACTTTGTTCTAGTAAAACAATTTATTTGTCTCCTGTTGTGCCTGCTAATAAACAGCAATTTATTAGGTTGTGACTGTTTTAATCATTTTAGCTTTATAGTGATTAACGAAAACCAACTCACCAAAATAAAAACAAAAAATGTTTACCAAGAAGGGATCAGTGACAAAGTAGTTTCAAATTCTAAAACAATTTATGAAAATAAAAGTGTTAAAATTTAGATAATGTCCTATGCCATATGTTCAAGGGCATTGCCAAATGGGTCCCCACAATTGCAATAAAATTAAAGTAATTTCTGTCAGCTAACAACTACCAGGGAATATTTATCAGTCAACATTGAAGAGTCATCAGTCAGAAGTGAAGAATCACTAGCTAACAATGTGATAAGTCTACAAGATTCAAAATCACTGGACCTGCTGATGAAGTTATTGAACCTAATAAATCCAGAAAGTGGTGAAGCCATCCACAAATCATCTAAATGACTATATTTTCCAGGACTAATTTTAACCAGTGGAAGGAAATGTTATATCTCAACTTATCTTTAACTAAGGCACTAGTCCATATTCCAACTTATCTTGATTAGACTGGGCATTCATCAACACTGACCAAAAGGTATACAAATAAATATCATATATTAAATGCCAGTAACAGATCCATGGATAATCATGCTCATTAAATTTAATCACTCTTATTGTGGATGTGGATCTGATTATAAATAGACAGTCCAGTTGAAACTAAAATCAGAGAACAACAATTTACTATCAGACCTGAATGACAATATGCATGTGGTTTGCAAATGGTTAAGGCAATGAGGCAAGTTCATGTTAAAACTGGAAGCTTCTAGAAGGCAAGATGTCACAGTACAATCACAAATGGTAGATAAATCTAGAAGGGCATATGGGTCCCTTATATTAATAGCTGCACAGCACCTAAATGTTATCCCTAGCCAATGGTATCAAGCAAAGGTATAACAGTTATATATATATATATATATATATATATATATATATATATATATATATATATATATATTTAATCATCTCTGTTTATTATAATCTTGCATAAACACAACAGGAGTTTAATAGAATAGATGGATGAAAGCTAATTTTTGAAAAGATGGGTCAGAAAACATATATCCAATAGCTGAAACAGGCCAATGGGTGATGATGTTCAGTAAATCCAATTGCTCTCATTGTGAATGGGGATCTGGTTATAAATAGTCAGTCCAGTTGGAGATAAAATACTTTCAGATCTGAATGGCATTATGCATATTGTCCACTATATGGTTAAAGCAGTGAGGCAGCTTCATATTAGAATGGAACCTGCTATAATCTAAATCAGACATGAGGCAAACTGGCATAGGACAACCATACCTACACATGGGGTGAGCTATCACGATATAGCCAGGCATGGTAGATAAACCTGAAAAAGCACCCGAGCCCTAATATTAAGAGTTGCCAGGCAACTAAATGCTATATCTTACCAATGGGATTAGTTGACGGTATAACAGTTGTACAGATTATAAATACATATTTGAATATTTGTTTTAATTAATAAATATTTAATCATATTTTATGAGTCTGTGTTTATTACAATCATGCATTAATACAACAGAAGTTTAATAGGAAGATGGATGGATAGAAATTTTTTGAAAAGTCAGGTCAGTCAGAGAAAGGAGAATGCATAATGTTGGATTTGCTGTAAAGTCTAATTTAATCTTTTATTTTGGAGAATTCCTCATTGTATCAGCAAAAGACTAATGATCTTAAAACTCACTTTGCACATTAGGACATAATATCTATATTCTAATCTCAGATTCACCCATTTCAGAAAAGAAAATCTCTTATTCATTATTGCCGAGTATTATAACAAAAACATCATTAAAAAATTGACATTTTATTTTTGGAGAGTTGAATGTATATGTTGATACAGATGTCAAAAAATGTTGAAATAATGATGTTCGTGCTGTAAATTCAAATGATTTGGTATTATTGAATTGAGGCATAACGTATGGGTGGACTGTTGCAAACACTTTGTTTAGGAAGAAAAATTGTTATAAAGGAATATGTATATTCCACACTAAAAACAATGGCATTCATACATCACCTTCTAGTTATGAATCAGAATACAAAAATTCAACACTTAGGAGTACATATTGTTGGACAGATCCTTAGATTAAATGTTAATTGCATTAAAAGTAGATAGTATTCTAATCATTTTCATAAGATAATTGATGTTTGTTCTTTAAAAGAATCTACTATACATACTAAATATCAATAGCTGTTAAACACTGAAATAACTAATTTGGACCTTCAGTATTGTAATTACTGAATCATGGAAGTCTATTAAGAAGTGTATTGTTAGATAGTAAATATTTTTGATTTCACTAAAAAGAAGAACCATGGCTAGTTTTCTGACAAACATCTTATTATTAAAAATTTAATTTTAAAAAAATATTTAGAAGTTTCTGATCGGCTGAATAATAGAATAAATGTGGAATTTCACAATAAACAAAGGTCTAAATAACTGGCAGGAAGTCTTAAAATGATTGGTGAATTAAAATTGAAAAGAAGATACAGATTTTTGCTGATCAATCTATATCTCTTTTTAGGCACTGAAAAATCTGAGAAATGGCATTACAGTTCTATTAAATCCAGCAATAGGACTTTCTCTTATAGGATAACAATGATAATTTAAACATATAGAAGAAACATTTCAAGTATCTTTTAAATAATGATACAAGTATTGAGATGGCAACTTTTGACAAAATATCCATCTTACCATTGGACAAAGATATCCAACTCAGTAAAGTCAAAATATCTCTTTGTAATCTTAAAATTGGAAAGCTACAGGTCCTGATGAAATAGCTGAAGTTTTAAAGTATGATGGTTATAGGTTAGCTTCAAAAACATTGAAATTTTTTATGAATATCATTATACTCCATTTTAAAAAAATTACTTTCAAGAATTTTCCTGAATGGGTTACTTCCAGCTAGTTTTAGAGAATTAAAAAGCACTCAAGTCATGATTTTTGTTGCCAGGCAATTGGAGGAAAAATGTTGGAAATATGGAAAAAAAATATATTGCTTTAATTAATTTAGTCAAGGCATTTGATTTAGTTAATAGGACGTCTATAGCATTGTTAAAAATTAGTTGTTTATTTACTAAAATTTATTTATGTTAGACAATTTCTACATGTAGAAATGAAATGAACTGTTATTAATATAGGTGGAAAATATAAGACATTTGATAGAAAAACTGTGAAACAAGGATGAGTATTTTCCAAACATCGTTTTCATGATGATGGTTTTCGTAATTGTTTATAAGCAGCTTAATCAAACACAGATTAAGCTACAATACAAGTTTGATGGTAGAAATTTTAATTTGAACAGATTAAAAGTGAAAACAAACTTTTTTGGATTCAGAATTTATAATATGCTTATCACTTTACCATTTTTCTCAATTCAAAAGATGATTTCCAGAATGTTTTTAAGGTTTCTCCATAAAAACTCTAAATCCAATGGCAAAATCATAAAACCAATTGAAATATTTTTCTGTTTGCTGGAAAGGGATTCTTTTAAATTTTATAAAATCATATCTCTGTTGGATTGTACATGGAAAATGAATGAATATGGACGACTTCCTAAAAAGACGTTTATAATGATCTTGAACACGGTTTTCTAAGAAAATGCAATGTCAATTGTTTCATTAAGAAGATGTGGCAGAGAATAAAATACATTGAAGAACTATAATTAATAGCATTGAAGTATTTTAGAAAGAAAAGGTTTCTGCTGAACAAATTAAAAGACAGCATTGTAAAATATCAAGTAAACAGACAAATGGATCAGCATATTTTATATGTGAATGTAGTCATTATTCACAAATTAGTTTGTATAGTCACCTTTTATTATTATTATTATTATTATTATTATTATTATTATTATTATTATTATTATTATTATTATTATTATTATTATTATTATTATTATTATTATTATTATTATTATTATTATTATTATTATTATTATTATTATTATTATTATTGTTGTTGTTGTTGTTGTTGTTGTTGTTATTGTTGTTGTTGTTATTATTATTAATCCTATTGGCCTGAAGATCTTATTAAAAATGTCAAATTGGATAATTATGTTACTGAAGATAATTTAGTTAGAGATGAAATTAATTCTCATAATAATATTAATAATGTATTTAGGAATTTCAAATTTACAAGTAGATATTTTTATAACTAATTCTGGCTTGAGGAGAATTCCATTAATGAGTGCTTTTCTGATTCTGGATTTTTTCCTCATAAAAAAATGTAAATCACCGAATATTTTTTAATGGGGAAAATATATAATGGAAATTTCTCTGTTACTTTATCACGTTAAAGTCTATGAAATCTAATACACTCGATTATCCGGCTGCGTTTCCCAAATGCATTCCAGAGTATAAATTACAGAATACTTCTTTTATGAGAACAAGATATAATGGAGGTTTTCTTGTTAATTTATCTTCTATAAAGTTTATTAAACATAAAATCTTCACTTATCCAGATATTGCTCCCCAATTTATTACAGCTTATAGATCACATTCACATAACATTCATTCAAATAGTAACTATGGGATAAATCATTTTGGATACTCCTCTTTATCTTCTAGTAAGAATGACTTTTTAAGATCTAAAAAAATAAATATATCTAATGGATTTAATAAATCTAATTTTATTGGATTCTTAGCTGATGTTTATTCTAATATTAACATAACTTACAATAGATATTTTCTTTCTAATATGCCAGTAAATCTCAATTCAAAAGATATTAAATATTTTTTGAAAATAATTTACAAACTAGTACTGTTTGTCATAAAGTTAATATAAATATTCTAAGTCTTTTTGCTTTTATATTTCTGTTCCTTCACATAAACATAATGAAATAATATCCCCTAATTTATGGCCTTGTGGTGCTTCCATTTCTTTTTTTTTATGTACCTCTGACCAGTTCTTTAAGGTTTCAATAGAATTTATTTTAATTTTTATTTTATTATTTATTTTATTATTTTATTTTATTGTTTATTTTCATTTCTTTTCTCTCTCTAGTCTTATTTGTGGTGTTTTTATTATCTTTGTGGGTAACATGGTAAGCCTTTTTTGTTTTTACATAAATGTCAGAAGTATGAGAACTAAATGTGTTCAAATTTAACAATTTTTTGAAACAGAACATTTTGATCTTATATTACTTACAGAAACTTGGTTAAATAAATAATTTCCTGATTGTTCTTTTCTTGATGATAGATTTAGTGTTTTGCAAACTGACAGATCTATGGAAAATATTTCTCAAGGTGGTGGTACTCTGACTGCTCTTCATAAAGATGTTTTTTATAAAGAACATTATTTTACTTCTTCTTTTTGTAAATCTACATGGTATGAAATTACTTTAAATCGCAATTTTAAATTTATTTTAGGTAATGTTTACCTCAACCCATTTTGTCACTGTTGGAGTTTGCTTATTTTTTGACATCATTTGAAGATATTCTGTTTGTATAATGTTATTATTACTGGTGATTTAAATATTCCAGATTTATATCAGAGTAGAATTACTACAAGCTTTTCTTTTTTTGTCTTCTAAAGCTTTTAGAATGTTATGGTTTTGTAAATTTTTAGGACTTAAACAATATAACCCATTTATTAATGCTTCTCATTGGACTTTGAATTATATTGTATGTAATTCAATAGTAGTTAGTAATTTTCAATTTGTCTCTGTTAATTTTCTTATTGATGCGTTGTTAGCCGAGAGGTCATCGCATCCGCCTTGCAAGCAAGTAGTTGGTTGCAGACGGTTATGGGTTCGCATCTCAGCCGATGCTATGACATATGGGGCAAAAAAAAAGTTAATTGTTTTAATATTTCGAAAAAGGATTATGGGAAGGGTGATTATGTTGAGTTTTGTGAAAACTTTCCTAAGATTAATTGGAATTTTTTATATTCTTATAATGATTTAAATCATTGCTTGGATGGGTTTTTAAAGATTCTTAATAGTTTTATTGATATCCCCAATAAGCAGCCTTTTTATAAGGGCTTTCCTCCTTGGTTTTCATGCAATCTTATTAAGATTATTAAAAGGAAGTCTTATCATTGTAGACTTTATTTTAAAACACAGAATATCTTTTTTATAATTTATTAATTTCAGAAGATTGGTTAAGCTTGTTTATAAAAGAGATTTGCAGAATTATATTAGAATAATTGAGGTTAATATTTCTTCTAACCCTAAAGAATTTTGGGATTTTATTAATAAGTCTGGTTTGAGTAAGAAAAGGGTTCAAGCTACTCATGGTTTCACTTTAAGTGCAAATGACTTTTCCAAACATTTTGCTGATGTATATTCATCACATGATACAATATCTTCAAATAGTGCATTATTTTGTAATTCTCCAACTGTTCATTGTATGATTGACCATATTTCTAAGGATGATGTTGTTATAGCTATTAAGCGACTTAAAATTCATTCTAATTTGGGAAATGATAATATTCTTTCATTTATTTACAAAGGGCTAGCTGAATTTATTGCAGTGCCTCTTGCATTTATTTTTAATTTATCACTGAATTCTTGTGTTTTCCTAATGTTCTTAAGTGCGCCAAAATAGTTCCAATTTTTAAGAATGGCTTGCATGATTGTGTTAATAACTATAGACATATTTCTGTTTTATGTACTATTGCTAGCATTTTTGAGAGGTGTGTTTATAGTAAAACTATTTTAGATGTTGGTAAACTCATTTCCTCTTCACAACATGGTTTTATTCTTAATAGATCTGTAGAAACTAATTTTTTAACAATTTATGATCATATAGCACATGCAATTGAAGACCACCAGAGGCTTGATGTTATTTTTGATTTATCAAAAGCTTTTGATAAAGTAGACCACAACATTCTTCTTCACAAATTATATCAAATGTGTTTTTCTACTAAACTTATTTATTGGTTTCAATCCTTTCTTCATGGTTTTACTGCATATATCAAATTTAATAGTATTTTATCTAATTTTGAATGTAATTTGGGAGTTCCTCAGAGAAATATTTTAGCACCTATGCTTTTTAACATTTATATGAATGATCTTAAGGATTGTTTAAAATCTTTTTATTTTTTTGTGCTATGCTGATGACTATAAATCACATCAATGATTGATTGCACTCTTCTTCAAAAGGATATAGATAATTTTAGTGCTTGGTGTGATCTAAATAATATGCCTATTAATTTCAGTAAATGTTCCTTAGTCTCATACTCTAAAAAATTTGAACTTGGACATTTTTTTTATTTTATTAACTCTCACAAAATTAATTCTGTTGAATCCCAAAAATATTTGGGAGTTATGCTTTCTAGCAATGGATCCTTTCTTCCTCATTTGGAAATGATTATTGGTAAGGTTTTAAAAACTATAGGTACCATTCTAATATATGATTATCATTTCAGTGACGATACAAAATTCGAATTATATTTGTCATTGGTTCTTGGAATCCTAGCTCTAAACAGGGATGTCATTTATTACAATCAGTGTCTAATAAGTTTTCCAAATATGTTTCTGCAGGAAATAAAATTGTTGCTGATCTTTCTTCTAGAAGAAAATATAGTTATCTTAAATATCTTTATAAAATTGTTAATAAAATAGTTTTTCTATCTGACATAGTTTCTACTATCATAATTAGATCTCATGTGCATGATACTCAATATGCTTCAGTTTGTTACATTAAAGTTTGTCATTCCAATGTTCTCAAATTTTCTCCTTTATTTAGGCTACCATCTTTATATAATCAGATTTGTAGTAATACTAATCACTTCAATTTAGATTATAATCAATTTTGTAATATTATTAAATTTAAATGGCATTGTTGATTGTTTAATTGATTTTGTTTATGTATATATATATATTTGTTAAATTGGTTGTTACTTTTTATTATTATGTTATGTACATTATGTTTATCCCTTTAATTATTTATTTTTTGTTTTTAATGTGTTAACTGTAATTGGCTATATGCTGGTGTTTGGCACTTAAATAAATGAATGAATGGTTACCTATAATCATGATTTCACTATGAAAATATTTTTACTTTAGATTTTATAAAATTTGTTACTTATTTTATAGAGGAATATGGCATATAATCATATTAATTATACATTACTGTATATTTGTTATAGTCAATTTTGCAATTGGCTTAATGCTGTAGTTTTGTATGGTAAATAAATAAATTGAATTATTATTATTATCATCATCATCATCACCACCATCGTTGTTGTTGCTATCATCATCATCATCATTATTATTATTATTATTATTATTATTATTATTATTATTATTATTATTATTATTATTATTATTATTATTATTATTATTATTATTATTATTATTATTATTATTAAGTTCTAAGTAAACTAATTAATATGTTTTTCATCTTTCTGGATGTAATGCTTTTGAATCTGTTTGTTGTAAAATCGCTCTTCAATCAATGGACTTGCGAACTGAATGCACGATAATAGGGTTTCTAAAAAAGATATTTTGTGCTGAACATAAGCATTGTTTTCATTTGAGAAGATATAGCTGAGAAGAGAAAACAGTGGAGTGTTACAATTAGATAAGGTGTTGAAAATCTCTTAGAAAGAAAAGTTTGCTACAAAAGAAATTGAAAGATAACTACTTTTCAATGTTAATTATTGGTGTGAGCTTTCAAAGTAAAAGTAATAATAAGAATAATTTAAAATAAATATGCATTTATTTATTAATTAAACTTTTAATATATATATATAATGTTCGCCGTAAACTATAGAAAAATGTGGAATCTTTTTTGTTTATTCTTCATTTAATTTTTTTAAAAAGTATTATATTTTTAAATATTAGTAGAAAGAGGTTTGCTTCTTTATAGATTAAGACTAGAAAACAAAATAATAAAAACGCTTGAAGAAAAAAAAGTACAAATTTTAAAATAAAAATATTTTTAATGTCTTTGTTAAATAACAATACCCTTTAGCTGTCATATTTTACCTGTTTATTACTAGTTACATAAAAAAACCATCAGTTTAGTATTTATTTATTTACAAACTATGTTACTATTTTATCATGATTAGAGTTAAGGAGTTAGTATTAATTATGTTAAGATTTAAATTATATATCAAAACATATTCTTTTTCAATACTATTTAGGATTTATATTATTTACAGTGACTATGATTAATAGAAAGTTTTAGCACAAAAGTGATACATAACAAATGATCAGTGGGCAAGGCTGTTCTTTTAAAAATTCACTCTTCCAGTACCGTGCCTTTATAAAGTATCTAAATAATATTACAGAATAAAAAGTGGAGAAATCTAAAATTATTATATTGGTAACCTTTATTCTATTGAATAAATACTTAAAATTATTTGTTATAACAAACTGATATAATAAAATGACATATGAATTAAGCAGACCACCATATTTGGTGTGCGGGTTATGCGGGTCACAGAGATGCTTCATCTTGGGAGCACCAAGAGACCAAGATAATTAATAAAATTTATATGTAAATGAAAACGTTTATAAGTGAAAAATCAAAAAAGAGTTACTGTTATTTTATCAATAAACAAAGAAATGCAGTTTTTAAAATGTAATTTTACTTTTTCTCTTTTTGTAATAATTCTGTGTTGAATTATTTATGATAATGGTTAATTTGATCTGTATCTATAACCCCAATGTGAGTGATCATTTATATGTAGCAGATGATTTAAAAAAATTGCTTGGGTATGCTTTATTTAAGACCATAAATTAGCAGTCATTTATCTTAAGAGAAAAAGGGTTATTTTTAATTGTTAGCAAAAATATATGCTAAAATTCTGTTGTTAACAAATGTTTGAAGTCATTGGAATGAGTTCATTAAACATACTGTCTGATAGTTTTGAATCTTAATCATAATATACATATTGATATCTGTATTTAATTATCAAATAACATTTGTTTATGTATCAGATCTGAAAACATATGAGCTTCATAATGGCCACATCAAATTTGTATTTTCAACTTTTGGTCAAGCATTGGTGGCCGAGTGATCAGTACAGCTGCCTTACAAACAGTTGTGACAGGTTTGCGGGTTCACTTCCCGTCCGATGCTTTGACACATGAGGAAAAAAAACTTAAATCTTAGGGAAATACAGTATACATGTTTTTTTTTTTTAATATATACATAATTTTGAATAAAAAATGACTTGAGGTATATTGACATAAAATTTTTTGAAACTACGGTTTAGTTGTTGTTTATAGCAAACAACATTTTATATTTTTAAATTAATCCAATTTGATTTTTATCTATGAGAACATTTTTGGACACTCAGAGAATCAAAAATGATGTGAGATTAGGAGTTTTTATTCTCTGAAATATATAGTACAAAATTAATACAGCAAAATAAATCTTGTAAAATTAAATTTAATATTTCTTGACCAAAATATTTCTTATTTTGTCACCATAAGGCATACTCATTATAATAATTTGTATTGAGTTGCAATCCTAATTTATTTAATCTAAGGCAGTATTGCTTTCAAAAGATGTCAGCTGAGGTTTTACATCCATCTCAAATGAAAGATAAAATGGACAATAAAAAATACTAGTTTTGACAATGTTGTAAATATTTTGGATGATTGTGAAATTGAAAATGAACCATAAGTTTCTGATTCTAGTACCAAATTTCTGCAAGAGGACCAAAATGAAAAGGATTACATTTCAGAGTCACCTAATGTGCATTCAACAGAAAACAATGCTAAAAGGAGTAGCATTATTATTGACTCTGATTCAGATGTGACATTCCAGTTTAACAACCAAATTTTAATTAATATCAGAGACTGACTTCATTGTCAGCTGAAGAAGGCAGCAGTTATAAAATATATCCATTACCATCTCCATCTTTGGATGATTCTGCACATTCTGAAAACAAATATAAAAAAAATTAAGAGATTTAGTCTGAGTGCTCTGATAACGATAAAATCATTGAAGTGAATGACAATTGCAACAGTAGTGAAAATAGTAACAGCAGTTCTGATAATGATCATAATGAACAGGTCAAGATCAAAAGGAAAAGGTTGAACTCTGGTTAATTTTGATGAAGACAATGATGACATAGTCATAGAAGAAATGTCAGTCCAAAATGAAGCAGTTCCTGATAAAGAATCACAAGAAGATAAACTATACTTCCTAGATGAAACTTTTTCTAATCACAATAAAATGGAATTGTAAGATGCATTAATATTTCACAAGTTGTGAGGTGAAGAAGCAACTAGTGTAGTAACAAAAATGCAGTGATTAGGAAAGCTTAATTAACGTGTAGCCAAAGAAGTACCGAATGAATAATAATTTTTCAATCACTTCATTGGTAGAAATAAGTTCTGCATGTAAATATTTTAATTTAAATATGAGAGGAAAACTTATTGTGACAATCGCTCTCTAATTTTGAGTCTCGAGCTCAAAATATACTACTTATATACTCTTATCAGTGTGCTAAACTGAACAGGCCAATGCTATTTTGTCATTATAATTAATAAAATTTACATATAAATGCTTAGATTTTTGAATCACTTTATTATTAGAAACACGTTCTGATTGTAATATTTTCTGTTTAAATATAAGATGAATACTTCTTTATTTAGATATGTCATGACAGTATACTCTATCATTGTACTAAACCTAACATGTCTTTTGTCTTTAAGCCAATAAATATTACATGATCACCATTTCCTATGCTCGCTCACAACTGTTATCAAAACAGGTAAAACTCTCTATACGTATTGCCACTCAATCCAAACCAGTTTAATCAATGGATGCCAGAAGGCTTGTGCATAAAATCCCTATCTAGTGCCTACTATGTGGCCTTCATCAGTGAGAAGCCTTGAATCTGAGAAAACTGCACCTAAATCTTAGGAACTAATGCAATGCTTCAGAAGCCACCTTTTATCTATACTTAACTACAAAACTATGAGTCTTAAATTGAAAACTGTAATAGTTTCAATCCAAGCTCATCAGCTTATATAGTTATATAGGTCAGAACTCAGTTCAGTACCTATACATTTTGGTGACTTTGGTTCTTTTATAAGCATAGCCATCACTATCCTATTAGACAGGATTGGCTTTAAGCCAAAAAACATCACATGATCACCATTTCCTATGCATGCTCATAACTGTTATCAAAACAGGCAATATGTAAGAGTTTTGTCTGTTGTGATATCTTTTGTTACTATAATTAATAAAATTTATATATAAATGAAAGTGTTTTTCTTTCCTATTCCCTTTTATTTAAATAACCTATTTTATATAAAAAGTGAAACATTATGGTTAATAATTTATTAAAAATTAAAGTTTATTTTAAAACTATTGCCTCCATTACAGTAATTCTCTGTATGATGAATTTATGTTTATCAATGATATTTTACAGACCTCATATGTCTTGTTCAGTTTAGAGTAGTCGTAGTGTGGCTAACACTGGAATGTCAGATTCTAGGATTGATGCTGCTGCCATCTTGTGTAAAATATTTTATTAAGGATATCATTTTTTGTCTATTTACATGTTTTATTAAATAACTTTTCCTATTTTTAATAATGATATTATTTTTAATGCCACATTATATTTTTACATGTTTTACTAAACAGCTTTTCTTTGGATGGGGACTTGACTTTGTTCTTTGCTAAAAAAAACTCATAATTAATCTATAATCCATACTATGGTCCAAATCTAAGAAAAACAAAATAAGAGTATTATTGCATGCCAAAATATTTAATTCTTAACAAATTTCATGAGAAAAATATTATTTGATGCAATTCCCTTGATTATAATAAAACTCCTACATGGTTGCACTATTGACAAAATGTCTAAAATATACATCTAGTAGAAAAAACTGAGCATTTTATTTTTTTTATAGATATCTAACATAACCTATGAATAAAGAAAATAAAGTGCAAGGTATTTTAATGGTTTCTAAAAATTTATTGAATAAACAATCTAAGTATGAAAAAAATTATTTCCTTAAATAAATACTGGCTATATCCCTAATTGGTGATTTATATAATAAAGTATAACATATATAATGCAACTTAGTTATTAATAAGTATTAAAAAATTAAACACAGAAGTTTATTATTGAATGAAAACGAGAAGCTATTTTTGTTCATAGAAAACATAAACAGATATGAGAGAAGTTCTTAATTAAAAGTAACTAATGGATTTTTAAAACAAACAATTTTTTAATAAGTTGGTGCTAATGGAGTGAAAGAGTTGTATCAGCCATATTATTTAAAATTGACCTAATTTGATAATTCTAATGAAATGTAAAAGTTACATGTATCAGTGTTATTAGATAGAGTGGAGAGTGGTGAGTCATGTGAAAGTCTGTGTTCATATATCCTATATTACACATATAGACACATAGTATATATTAAGCCTGTGTTTCAGTTATTAATAAACAATGTAAGTATAAAAAATTAAAATATCATACTATATATATAATAAATTATAACTATTAATATTGGAATAACATACCCATAAAAAATTAAATAATAATGTAATTATTTTATTATTGAAAGAGATTGTACGAGAGATTTTGAATGGGTTTTCAAACAATAACTATTTTTAAAAATTATTGACATGCCAGTTAAAGTTTATATAATATTGGTAAAGAAGTTTAAGAGTTGCAACAGCTTTTATAATGATATTTCAGAAAGGGTAATGGAGACAAACAAAACTCTTTTAACCTCATTATGTAGGATGAAGCTTGGAGGCAAAGTATTTTAGAGAATCATCAATTTTTCAGAATTGTCCCAAAAAATATGAAAACTTTTGAAAATTTTCAAATAAATTTCCACTTACATTAATAAATAAATTTGTTTTAATTATTGTTTCAAAAATATTTTTTAAACATTAATTTGTATTATTTTATCAGGTGTTTTAATCTTTGTTTGGTTGATCAAATTTGTCAGTAATTCACCACATATTAAGAATTTTCATAAGCTTTAGTTTTAAATGCATATATTTTATTATGTATATGTACATCATAAAAAAATTTAGTTCAGAAAAAATTCCACAGATGGACAGAAAATCAAAAATTCTGTAAGATAAGATGGCTTTAGCTATACCTTGATGACTGTTACTTTTGTATTTCTGATATCTTCTAACATCACAATTTTTTACACTGTTTGGAGAAAATAATTTGAATAACCAAAAATGGGTTTATTTGCAAAATTAGTACAATTTAAAATTTTCTTTGTATAATAGTTGTGTAATAACTATTACAAATCAGGAATATAAATTAGTAATAATTTATTTTGAATGGAAATATTTTATTTTTAAAAATAGAACATTATATTTTTGGACAATGCAAATATACCCTAAAGCAATTTACAATTGTAGCTTCCTACATAATCAGTCAAATTATAATATTGAGTATGAAAATATTGGAAAATTGCAATAATATTAAAAAAATTTAAACTTCTAAAGCATAATTCATTATATTTAAGAGAAATAAATGAATATTCATTCACATTTTAAAAATGAATGACAAATAATGAAGATGTCATTGATTTTGGAAAAAAACAAATCTTTCTAGAAATGATGACATTCAAAGTTTTTTGTTTTTATTACAAATTCATTTTTTTAATATTTTCAAAATAAAATGTGAATATTTAAAATTTATTTCAGTAGTAAACAAAAATATCTATCAAATGAAATTAAAATTATTATTTTTTGATAAGTAATAATGGTTTAAACTTAAACTTAATGTTGAATGTTTACAGCAACTGAGAAAAGAAAACAACAATTTTCTGGATGGTTAATCTCTGGGTTTATTTTATAAAAATAAATAAATAAAATGTGTAAAGTATTTAACAAACATACTCTGAAAGTGCTAAGCTAAATATTTTTATAGAAATGTTTATTAACTTCACCTATATATGTTTAAGTGTATTATAAGTATTAAATGACTAAAGTGATATTTTCAACTTTTTTTTGTGAAAGCAATGATAAAAAAATGTCTTTTAATTTCACAATTTTATTTCATAGAATGTGGGGAATATGTAAATTTACCTTATATAAAGGTGCCTCTTACTAGGAGGTTAAACATGAGAAGGGTATGAAACAGTGAGACTCCATATCTCCAAAACTTTTTACAGCTGTGCTGCAAGAAGTATTTTGTGATTTAAAATGGGAAGCTTAAAGGTATAAAAATAAATAAAGATTATTTAAAACATTTAGGTTTTTCAAGGATGTAGTTGTTTTTGAAAATAATGTCTTAGAGCTTCAGGAAATGTTGCAAAATTATCTAATGAAAGTAAGAAAATAGAACTAAAAATAAATGTTAAAAATACTAAAGTAATGTTCCATAGATGAAAATAAAGATTATTACATGTAGTCTCTTGGAATCCAGTTTAAGATTTCAATTGTCCATCTATTATCATCTCTTCTAGCAATATGTCCAGCCCAACTCCACTTCAGACTTTTAATTTTTTCAATGAGGTCAATAACTTCTGTTTGAATAGAGTTTTTAATATATGATTTTATAGTTGAAATTATAGCTTTTATGAAATCAGATAAATATCTAGCTAAAAAATGAGTGAGAGATCCTATTGCATTTACTCTTGATTGGAGATATCTGCTTTATGCATTTTTGGGAGTCCATAGAGTTTTGGATGGATGCAACATTTTTCATGAGGAATTATTTTTTTTGTTTTTTTTTTTCAATTGGTGATTTATTCATAATTGGTTTAGTTGTTTTTCTAAATAAGTAGTATGATCTCTTTTTGATTTTTTTATAAATTTTATCGTTTAGTAAAGCTAGAATTTTATTATTCTATGTGTCACAGTAATATATATATATATACAGCAAGAGTATGGCGAAGGTGGCCACGAACATAGGCGCCATTCACATTAACTTATAACTGTAGCAGATTTTTATTTAGTAAAAAAAAATTGTAACAAAGTTTATTTATTTTTAATGTGACAACAAAAAGTGCAAAAAAAGTTAATACTACAGCGTATGAATACATACTGCTGAGCCAGTTTGCGTGAGCAGCAGTGAGTCATGCAGCTTGGACGGACGAGTCCACTTTTATAGGAATGTTTCTCTTGCCCATGTCTAAGAGAATTGCAAGTTGTTACATTTTGCTTCATAACCTTTTAATCATAACATTTTGATAAGAACTTAATAACATTATCATAGGTTAGTATCATTTGATTGTGCTAACCATCAAAGTACTTTTTTTTAAATATTTATTTATATTTGGAGAATAGTTCACTATATGCGCGCCATGTCGACCAAAAAGAAGTCAGTGTGGGTAAATAAAAAACAAAAAGAAGCAAAATTAATAAAGGATGAAAAACAAAAAATACAGCCAAACATGTTGGATAATTAAAAAAAAGGACAATACTAATGTTAAAAATGAGTACGATCCTATTAATGAAGAATGTTATAGTAATAATAGTAGTGTTGAAACAAAGACAATTCTGATGTTGAAACGATTACTATTGGTATTAAAGATAAAGACAATTTTATTGTTGAAACAAGTGTGATTTATAGTTTAAAAAATAAGGATAACTCTGTTATTGGAATAAGTGTTGGTAATTCTGATATTAAACCAGTCACTGAAACTAGTGGTCGTGATAAGGACAATATTTTGAATACTATTGTGAAAATTAATTTCAATAATCATTTATCTTAGAATTTGAAGTCTGATAAAATAATAAGAACATTATTAATAGCAAATGGCTCAGAACATAAAATATTAATAAAATATCCATCTTTATCTAATAGGCAAAGTTTTAGTAACGACTGGATTTATAAATAATTATCAAATGGGGAAAAACAATATAGAAAATGGATGTTTTACTCAGAAAATCAAAATTCTTTATATTGTTTTCCATGCTTATTATTTTTAAAAAATTCTACATATTCCTTTATTCAGCACACAAAAGTCTGAATTTGCAAAATGGAAGCAATTGAATGTGAGAATCCCAAACCATGAGCAATCTGTCAAACATATTGATTGTTACACAAAGTGGAAATTTTTCGGAAAAGGTCCTAAATCCGGAAATAATTTAATTGATGATTTTCTTCAAAAACAAATGTGTAAAAAAAGGTTTTAAATCCAGAAATAATTTAATTGATTCAAAAACAAATGTGTGAACAAATTAAAAAATGGCATTTTGTCCTTAAAGTAAATTTAAAATGTATTACTTTCTATGCAACAAATAACATAGCATTCAGAGGTATACATGAATCTACTATTGATGGTAATTTTGGTAGGAGAATTTTTCTCAATTTAATTAATCTTGTAAGTAACTATGAGGCCTTTTTAAAATCTATATTGAACAATTAGAGTTAAAATTAGTGTTTCATACTTAAGTCCATAAATACAAAATGAATTTATTGGCATATTGGTATCCATGGTCAGAAATAAAATACTGTCTTATATTAAAACAATAAAATATTTTACTATAGTAGTAGATAGTATGCCTGACATATCACATAAAGACCAATTATGTCAAATTATTCAGTATGTGAAATTTTCTGATAAAACTATTAAAATCATTGAAAGATTTATAGATTTTCTGTTGATAACAGATAATACAAGGGAAGGACTTGCCCAAGAAATTTTAGAAAAATTGAAACATGATGGCTGAGAAATTAAATGTGGCCTAGGATATGATAATTGGGCCAATATGGCTGGCAAATATAGTGGAAAGCAGGTCCATATTTTTAAGACAAATGATTTATCCCAATGTATTCTATGTGCTGTGTATTCATTAAATTTGATTGGTGTGCATGCAACAATAATATGGAGATGGTGTCATTTTTCGGAATCATTCAAAAGTTATTCAACTTTTTTTCTAGTTCAACATATCTTTGGGAAAAATTGACAAACTATTTAAAGATTACATTGAAAGAGCATAGTGATACAAGATGCTATTTAAAATCAAAAGCAGTAAAGCTTCAAATTACCAAAGTATTGAACCTATTAAAAGCTATATTCAATTATTTATCCTTTGGAGATGATGTTGCTACCACTAGAATATTAACAACTTATATTCAAATGTACAATTTTATATTTGCTTTGAATATGTGGGAAATGATTTCAACAAAGCTTAATTTGGTAAATAATCAATTGCAAGAAAAGATGTCTATCGATCATCTGAATGGATACATGGACTTGTAATTATTTTTAACAAAATCAAAATTGAAAGATATGGTACATTATGTATAGAAACTAAAGAATATTATAAAAAATTGGGCATAGATTTAGAAACCGAACTGAAAAACAAATGGAAGCACAGAAAAGCATCTTTGCCTGAAGAAATAGGTGAATGTACCTCTTTTTTCTCATGAAGGTGAAGTTAAATATCTATTTTATGAAGTGATTGATATAATTATTTTCCAATTAAATGACCGTTTCTGAAGTTTATGTGATGTAGCAGGCCAGTTTCATTTTTTAATCAGGAAAAATATTGCAACATTTTCAATTGACGATATAAAGAAAAGTGCAAGTGATTTTTGTTATTAATAAAAAGAATTGGATACATTTCAATTTTTTGATGAATTAGAATGCTTTAAATCATAGGTACAAGTGATATTCCCAAATTTAAAATCATTATACCACAGGGAAATTTTAGAAATAATTTTAAAATGGAACCTGTGTGAATCATATCGTATTTAACCATGGTACCATGTATTGTGGTCACATTACCCATTACTGATGCTACTGGAGAATGAAGCTATAGTAAATTAAATATTATTCAAAATTATTTAAGATCAAAAATGACTCAAAATCAATTGACCAATTTAGCAATACTATCAATTAAAAACAATGGGTTTTTAGAAACTGATTTTGAAGAAGTTTGCAGAAATTATAACATAAAAGATGAAGCTTCTGTAATAGTTTTTTTTGTAGAATGTTATAATCTGTGTAAAATAATATTTGCTGAATCTGTATCTGATAATTTTTATAATTTATATGATACATCCTGATTTTTCTTTCACACATATTAAATAAATATTTAAAGAAAAAATTATAAAAATATTTTTGTTGATTTGTCTTTTTTATTCCTACAAAGGAACCTTTTATCTCTTGAAGCATAACTGTTTAGAGCAGTAGCTATGGTACTATATATATATATGATTTTATATATGCTATATATAGTACCATAGCTATGTTTCAAAATCATATATATATATAGAGCAGTAGCTATGGTACTATATATATATATGATTTTGAAACATGCTATAAATTGTAAACCAGATTACAAACAATATTTAATCTTTATTCACGGTGTTCATTTAAATGCTCCATTATCACTGCAATGGTATGAAATATTTACAATAATACCATTTTTTTAAACCGTTTGATAGCAAAATCCACCAATAAAACTGTAAGTTTTTAGCAATTTTCAAAATTGAAAATCACCTAGATGTTAGCAACTATTTCAAGAGAGAATTTTTTTCCTTAAGAGAAAATACATTTTTACATGTGGGAACTTAGGCTATTTGTTATTATAATATTGATAGAAAAAAGAATTATATTTTTATAATTATTGTTTACCCTTTTTTTGTAAAATTATTAAAAATTTTTTTTAATAAGTATGTCATACTTACATATAAATTTCCTTTCAATATATATTATTTTAAAGAAAAGTTAACAGTTAAAAATATATGTCAAATAGAAAATGCCTACCATCAATATTTTTATTATTTATTGTTTGTTTTTATTTGGAAAGTAGGATTTCAACTATTTCATTAATCAAAGTAAAGATGACATTGTTTGATATTCACTTTCCTTTGCACTCTATAGTTATCTGTAGTGATATTTTTCTAGATTTGGTTTTTAAAATAGCAAAAACACAGAATAATAAATATTGATTTATTAATTCAAAAACAAATTTGAAGAAGTTAATATGTTCCAATATTCAGTGTCTTCAAAGTAATTTAGTTGAACTTTCAAATGTTTGACAGCTTTAGTTTTGTATTCTCTGGTTTTGAAACCATTTGTGACATTATTTCAAGAAAATTTTTGTAAAATAAGTAAGTTGTTTTTGTGCTTACTTTATTAAATATTTGTGGTTCTTTTAATGCAATAATTGCATAAAAATTGTTTAAAAAAACAAAATACGATTATACTTTTATTTTATATGTATATATTTTATTTTTAAAAATAGAAATTAACAAATTTTAGCATGATATTAATAAAAAACTATGGCTGGTACAATGAATATGTATTGTAAAACTGATTATAAACACTGTAGTAGAATCTCTTAAGATATTTTTAAAATTATAAATATAATTTTAATAGAATTTTATAGATTTATGGGGCCTCACATTTATTCATTGGCATTTTAAAATAAATTTCAGTCAGCAAAGATTTTGTTAATTTTCTGGAGTCACTCACTTGGTTTGCTTGGTTTTATACCATCCAATAAAAAATTATATTCTTATTATTTATTTACTTTATTATTTTTCAAATATTTGCAAAGTTCAAATATGCTTTCTAGGGTATTTTTCATTTGTAGACTTTATTTCTAACAAATAAAGTCCAATTTATTAAATTCTAATATGGAATGAAGGTTTAATACTAAAATTAAATGTTGAATGGTTTCAAAAATGACCACCAATGAGAAGAATGAAAATCTTATCCTGTTAATAGGTTATTTTTATTATTTGGATTTATGATTTAATGATTTTTTTCTGATACATAACAATTTAATGAAGAATGTGTGTTTTGTTAATATTTTAATTATCATGTTAGCTCTTCATAGGTGTCATGGTGAATAATGTTTAATCTTAATTGCCAGAATCTGTTCTGAATTTAATAATAGAAATTTTAATTAAGATTTTATTTATTTATTTTTTCTAAGTAAAATATTTAGATTTTAGGTGCTACTGTGGATAAAAAAAATATCATTATAAAGTTTAAAGCCAATTAGAACCAATAAGAAAAAGTCTATTCATATAGTGCAGAGCAAAAATATGGTGAAAATAAAATAATAAGTTTATATATAATCCATTTATTTTTTTATTATTTATTTTTTAACCATATTATTTTTGTTATTTTAGTTCACTGTTAAGAGCTTGTTTTGTGAGCTCTATATATAACATTTAACATTTTTAAAGAGAATTTTCACTATTTAATGTTATGCTCTATCCAAAAATGTATTAAATTTATTGGTTTTTGGACATTAAATATTTATTCACTAAAATACATTTATTAACCTGAAGACTAAAATCAAACTTTTTATTTTGATATTTATTTCAGTTTATTAGTTTTTTTATTTGCAAAGTTGATATTTTATTTTTTAGATTAATTTCATTTATTGAATTTATATTTCCAATGAAATTCAATAAAAATTGGAAAGATGAAATATAAAATAAGATTTTATTCATTAAAAAAAAAATACAAATTTGAAAAGTAAAAGATAATATATGATGCAATGTATTTATTAAGAACAATACTTAAAGGATTAATTTGAAATTTATTTATTTTTAAATTGATATCTAGAATAATATAAATATTCATTTCAAAAATATTTAATAACTATAATAGAATTCTATTCACTTGCTAATTTTTTTAAATGCACTGTTATTTTGTTATGATACAAATAATATAGCAATTAACAACTAAAAATTATTATAAATAATTGCTATCTATTATAAATAATAATATTATTTAAAATTAGATTTTTTTTAAAAACTGATTAATTTTTGTTTCAACATCCTTTTGCAATAACTGGAGACTATTTGACCAATTAATAAAATTTTGAAAGAAAAAAAAATAGATAAAGTTAGAAATAAAAAAAAATAAAAAACATAAAATGAAAAAAATTTAATTAATGAATAATTAATACATTGTACAGGCTTAACACCTGCATTTATATATATAATATATTCGGGATTTCAACTCAGACTTTCACACGATCCACAACTCTCAGTGCCATCTTATAATGCTGACCACCTGATCACACACATGTTGAAAAGATAAATAATCACCAATATACATATTTCATGCTAAACCAGCCTCAGCAGCTGGTCCACATCCCCATCCCCACACATATATACAATCAGTACTCAGCTTTATATTACGATAGCCAATCTTCATACTTTAATGGATAGGCTTCAAATACTCCAACCCACAACTCTTCAGCCTTCCATTTCATTGAAAATCTGATAAAAAATAAAACAATTACGAGAAATAAAAAAAAAAAAGAAAGAGTCATATATCACATGATTCGACTTTTTAAGCTTGTAAATAAAAGCAAAGAGCTTTGCTAATTTCTCTAACAAGTTTTGTTGTATTGGATATGTGAGAATAATAGGATAAAAATAGGGAAATTAGTTGATAATCTTAGCTATTTAAAAATAAATAATAATAAAAACTTTGTAGATGATAATTTTGAATAAGTAAGAATAATTTCAAGTTACTAATAATGATCATTAAGGTGTACATTTAGTAATCAATAATTGTCATCATAATACAGTAGGGTCGTGAAAACTGCTCTTGGAAATATTTAAATAAGTATAAAAGAAAATTGTGTGATATTGTTATTAGTATTAAGCTGGCTTGGATTCAAACCTTAGGAATTTTTTAACTTTAGACTAATAGTCGGAATGATATAAATAAGTAAACCTGGCTTCTGGATGATTAAGTGCATTAGTTCCAGGTTTGAATCCTAGTTTCACTGAAAGTCAGAAACGAGTTTGAAGTTGGTGTAAAGAGAAACAACAACTATTTTAAATTCTATCGTAAGGTATTTCGTCTGGCTATGCTGAAACATATATGTCACATAAGAATTTGAATTATTTATTTACATTAAAATGATAATATTGATAGTGTTTAAAATATATTATACTTTAAATTGAGGATTATAAAGACAGTAAATGTACTTTTTTAAATAGTCTTAGTACAATATATAAATAATGTAATTATATTTTCAAAACTTAATAATCATTCTAATACTAATTTTATTTCAGTTATTTTCTATACCTATTTTGCTTACATTCGATTTTTCTACTTACCATTCTTGTTTTAAATATTGCTAGAAGAAAATTCTGATAAAGATTCAAAGTTAATCAATACACTACTTCTCTTTATTGATTGGTCAGTTTTAGTAAATATTTTCGATATTTTTATAAGCATTTTCCACCTCATAGATTGCCTCGGAACAACTGATATTTTGTCTGAAAACACTTTTAAGTAAATACATAAACATTTAGGGGAAAAAGGTCTGTATTTTTATATTTTTAAAAAAAAATGAAAAAAGTCTCATTTTTTTCGCATTGCCTTTGTTTATTAAAACTAATTAAAAATGTAAAACTATTTATTAAGTTATATATATATCATTACTTATTTAAAACACGAACTAATTTAGCTGGAATACAAAAAAAAAATTATTTTTTTATACAAAGAAATAGACTACTACGAGTGAAAACGTAATTAATATAATACTTAGACAATGATTTCGTTGATAGCTAATTATTTATTTCTATTTTTCACTAAAAGATGTCTCTACTATCTATTTGTGAAGTGAAAGCGGGAGAAGTTTTATGATTTTTTTATTCATTTATTTAGGTCTTTATAACAAAAATGGAGAATATGAGGACAATGGAGAGAGGAGTTACACAGACTGATAAAATAATGAGTTTTTTTATGTAAGAATTTTGAAGGGAAATGAATAATTTAACTTGTCTTACAGAGTTTCTGGGCATACAACTTTCGCACAGAAACTTTTGACATCATTTAAGAAGCCATTTTACATTATCTTAGTAAAAAAAATCCAAGGTGAATATAAAAGATGATAAAATTCTTAAGTTGTTCTGCAGTTATTAGAGGATAAAAAAAAATCTGAAGTTAATAATTATGTATAATAATCAAAAGAAGAATAAATATCGGAGAAAAAATTATAAAGAATATATTTTAGTTAAATAACATACTATTGCTGATTATGTATATATGATAATAGGTTGGAAAGTACAGTTGTGTTGCTATCTTTTGTTAAAGCCTAGAATAGAATCGTTGGATAACAAGAAACAAATAAAAAAAGTAACCCAAGATCGAAAAATAGGTTGTTTACTCATAAAAAAACAAAAATGTGGGGAATAAGCATATTATTTTGGAATCTATATTTTTAAAAAAAAAAAAAACTAATTTAGTATTTCATAATGCAAAAAGGTTATGCAATGTTCAGCCACCAGAAGTTACAAAGCAGAACTTCAGTTTCTTTACAGAGTTGAGTACATCCCTTTACACTGCATTAAATCATGAGCAGAATCTCAAATATATGATCTAAAAAAAAATAGAAACAGTCTGTATTAAAATGGTGAAATACGTTTTGGAATCTCATTAATTGAGATTTGAGGGAGAATGAATTATTAAAATATTGTTGCAGTTAGAAATGAAAAGTACCACGAAATGATAAAATATCAATGGTTATATATATATATCATGTAAACTACTCTCAATTTGATTTTTTGAAGAAAAATAACTACAAAGTTATCATTTATTTGCTAACTTACTATACAATAAAGTATATACACATTTGATAAAATTATAACAATTGTGATAATGACATTTTTTAGTTTTAATTACATTCCTATCATTAATACAGAAATTATTCTACAACTTTTATACTATCTAAAAGTGTTTTTTTTTTTTTTATGGAATTCATTCCCACTGTTTTTTTTGGGGGTTTCTCCCCCCCCCCCCCCCCCCCCCTTTTCTTGGAAAAAAAAAAAACCCAAAAACCCCCGGGCCCCCCTCCGGGCCCCCCCCCCCCCCCCCCCCCCCAAAAGGGCAAAAAAGGGGAAAACCCCCCCAAAAAAAAAAAGGGTTGGTGGTGTGGGGGAGGGGGGGGGGGGGGGGGGGGGGGGGGGGGTGGTGGTGGGTGGGGGGGGGGGGGGGGGGGCGGTGTTCATATAACTATAATTATTATAAAATAATATATTTACTTATGTTGATTTTTTAATTTTATTTATATGTTAATAGCTATATATAAACTATGTTTTATGTAACATTTATTTGTTACGTTTTATTATTTATTTTTAAACAGTTATACGTGAAATAAGTAGTAATAAAATATTTAAATTGAAAAGTTAAATTTAAAAAAAATATTTTTAAAAACAGCATATTGGAGAAGACAGAGAAGAGTTTGATATCTTGTTTCCAGTTTCTAAATTAATGAATAATGCAAAAATAATACCCACAAGAATTATTTTATATGTATTCTTCAAGAAAGATTTAAAAACAAAATTCATTCAATAGTAAAAATTTGAAATAAGAACATGAGACTGGCAGTAAAAGTAATAGTACAACTCTATAGATGCAAAGACATGTTTTTAAAAACTAATTCACAATTATTCATGATAGAGTATGAAATGTTCTTTTCTACCGGCATAAAAGTTAACGTCTGGAAAAGCAGACTAAAAAACTTGATTCTCTTCTTTGTTGAAAACTTCTGAGGATTTCATAATGTTATAAAAAATGTATAAATGTTAATCCAATTCAATTTTATTTGAATTTTTTCCTGAAGTATAAATAACCAGATCAAATGTGTTTTTAGTCATGCAGTAAAACAATCTAATTGATCAGGCAGATATATAATGCATACTGATGTTGATCGGACTCAATGTTAACTTGATGGAACTTAATAATAATAAAGAAAAAAAACTAATTATAATTGAAATGAAATTACAAGATAAAAATTTGACATAAACCACTATTTGTTTTTACCAAGCCTAAATTATAAGTATGAATATGTAAGGATATTCATAATAAAATAATAGTTTTGATTAATATGCGAATATATATTTCATAATATTTTAGTATTAAGCACCTATGATTTGAAATGAAATTTTTGAAACAAATCGTATACTTTACAAAAAAAATTATATGTACAAAAATAATTTATATTCATGTGTTTTTTATCTATTTTTAAAAATTAAATTCTTTCAAAAACAAAACTTATCATTAGAGTATTTCTAAAAAATTTATGATCTAACAATTTTTACATGAATCCCTGAGGGGTCACAATCCATGCATTGCACACCACTATACTAGAGCATGAGCAAGAAGTCCAAATCACATATTGTTTCAGATTATTCTAATTTTTTAACACTATATAAATCAGGATATCTACTTAATGTAATGGGTGCATGATTGGGTCTCTTCTACTCATTACATAGCCCATTATGGCCAATAAATCAGAGATGTAGTCCCAAGACTTGATTCTGATTGTTATATTAGTAAAATTAATAAAACCATGATGAATTGTAAGAGAACCTATGATAATAATTTTTACTTATAAGCATTTATCAGCTCTGAAATCTAATATATAAATGGATGAATGAATGAATGGATTGAATTGGCAATCGTCAAATAAGTAAAACAGTGAATTTATTTCCATAAGTATTTAAATCATGTAACACCAAAAAAATGGATAATAACGAAATATAGGTATATAGTAAAAAAATTGCCTATGACACTGCTCCACAAAAAAATGTTGAGATTTTTCTACTATTTTTTCCAAAGAGGTAAATAATTAAATGCTTCAGTTAATTTTGTGTAGGTCAAAAGAAATTCATGTGTCACCACTCCACATGCATAAATTTACTCTAAAAGGAGGACATATATACTAAATTGTTTTCTCAAATCATTCCTTATTCAGGGTTGTATTTTTTGCATATTATTTGTGTGCAAGTTCATTTATGAATTTGGACAGAGGTATTGAATAAATATTTTAAACATGTATTCTCAAATATTCCTTCTTTATAATGGTATCATTATGGAATAAAATATTTTCAATGATATCTGTGTTTTGCTTCATGTTATAAGGCAAATGCATAAACTTCCACCCAGAATACTAACATGAAAGACAATTATAAGTATTGCATGTGTAAAATGATGTTATTTTGGGTGTTCTAGTTTAATAACAGAAATAATTTATTTGTTAAGGCTTTATTTTATAAAGTTATATTTAAGATATTGCTACACCATATTCTTCTTTTATCAAACAAAAGACTTTGGTAACAAAAAAGACGTGCCCAACTTCAACAAAATGTAAACTTAATTTAAGGTTGAGGAAACATCAGTATTTTGTTAATTCTATGGTAAATGCACACTCTTTAATCCACATCAAATATGCATTGATAAACTTAATATTCATCATTATTTGTTTGTTTGTTTTTTTTAAATTAAACCCACAATGTTATCTTTGGAATTTACTTCCTTTTATTTTACGAGTGATTGACAAAAATATAAGTTAGTTAAACAATGTCCTTTCAATTGATTTATGATTACAATAAATAAAATTAATGGAATATTTTAGTCCTTTTTTGGTCTAAAATTATTCTTCAATATTCATGACCCGTTCTTTATAATCATTAAGGGTTATATCAATGATATCAGTCAATAACTTAATATACCAGCTTAACCCTGATTTCCAATTGTTTTTAGTTCTACTGGCAGTTGAATGTTTGTAAATATGTCATGAGGAAGAAGTAGTATGTTTGAAACTTCAATTATCTTTCACAGTTTCTTGAGGGGGGGGTGCACATGGCTTCATTGCTTAGGAGTTCATTAGACATTTAATCACCAGAATCAATCCCAAATCAGATGCTCTATCAACTAAACCATGCAAGGTAAAGTTCTTTGGAAGTATAGTCAATGAATAAAAGGAAGCCATTCTCTAATTCCACATGACTATTTCAAGCCTATCATGGTGTTTATAAGTAGTCTCCTAATGTAAAATATTTTCAACTTTTTCTTTCTAAATATACTTTGTTTGATTGTCAATTTTTGTTCTTTGCTGTTTTATATTAGAAAAAATACAAGACTTTTTGTTCTAAAATTGATTATTGTGAAGAACAACAGTAAATACTTTTGTATATTATTTATTTTAAAATAAAAATAATGAGTTAACACACCTTATTTCATTCTGGAATGATAAATGTATTATTTCTATTAACGTTGTTTTTTTTATTATAAATGAATATATAAAAATGTTATTTGGCTCAATATCACATCCACTTTTCTGAATATTTATAGTTGAGGCAAAAGTTGTGCTCTAATATTTTTATAACTTTGTGTCCCCATATTTGCAACAAGATTTTAATGTGTTGGTTCCACATTTTGTTTTCTATTATTCTTTTTACAATGATTTACCCCCATTAATTTGCTAAACTGTGACTGGCAGTCTCAATTCATACCAATTTAAAGATTTTGACAGATTTATAGTTATAAACATTGAAATATAATGGGAATTTTTTGTGTGCATTTTCAGCTATAATGTAACAAGGCAACAACCTCTTAAAAGTGCAATGTAAATATATGTCTCAACTATAAACTGTTACATTTTGTAGAACTTTAGGCTAAAAGTAGTTTCACTTTTGACTTAATGTGGATCAGACAAACTGTTAGTAGATCGTATGGTTTCACCTTGCATTGCTAAATTTAATTGTTTTTACCTGGTTATATTTTAAATCAAATTTAATCTATATTATTGCACGAAAAAATTTGGTTATATCTCATACATACACCCACACACACACCTACACACATATATACATATATATAAACATAAGCCTCTGGAATAAATTCTACAATAGACAAAATACCGATATATAAAAATAAATAATATCTATAGCCTGCTTACGGAATTATTGCTAGTCTGCTTATCATTCATGTTATAAGCTTGTTATAGCTATTATTTATTATATATTGGTAAATTGATATTTTACAAATTTCCGGAGTGTTTTGTTCATTATAATTTTTAATTGATTATATATATAATTGGAGCAGTATAAGTAGTCTACGCTTCAAATTATAGTTCTATTGTTTAAAGCACCACACTTAGAATGAATTTCAGAGATACGTGATTAAAGATATATATGTTTTTAAAGTTTTGTTCCCAAAAAATTCTGTGTAATGCGATATTAGTTTTTTTTTTTTAAATCTTCTGGTAACATAGATATAAAAGATTTTCCTGATTCATATAATATCTTTAAAAAATAAATGTGAAACTAAAAAAAATCAATTCTGATAAGATTTCCTAGTTTTTTGCAATAAGTACTTTAAGATTTGAAATACAGGCATTCTTCATATACCTAAAGCTTAATTGTAAATATATGGGATTTGAACACAGACTTTCAAGCACCCTTCAACTATCCACACTATCTTATACCACATGTATGAATTTCAGATATATGTTTTTAAAGTACATGTTCCCAAAAAATTCTGTAGGTTAGGGTTTCTAAGTTTAATTTCAGTAGAGATTCTAGTGGTTAATGCCTATATTTTTGGCAGATTTGTTTGTTATTAATGTATACTTTGATTTATTCTATGTCTGCTGTAGAAAATTGAAAAATAAATAGACCTCCCAGTATGTGTATTTATGTTTGATGGAATACAATTGGAGTCTTTAAATATTGATTAAAAACTCAATTAAAATCTTCCATTAGTCATAAATGGAGAGAGAGACAATTGATGTGATTTTAAAAGTTTATACAAGATTTGTTTTTTTCCATAATTGTAGAGATTGTATTAAGAGTGTTTTTATACTCTAGATACTTCTAAGTTATGTAGCCCAGTCCATTGTGTGGCAAGGGGCATTGGAACTTTCTAATTGAGATTGCTACTGATTTTTTTAATTCCAGAATAGCCATCTGCATAGAATGTATACAGGCCTGATAAACGTTTTGGTGAAGATTATAATGGGATTATAGTACATAACTCTGTCACATGCTAGTATGTTAAATAATAATATTTTTTATATAAAGCAATAGATAAGCTTTTGAAAATTATTGAGCCGATGTATTGCTTTTCTTTGTAAGTTTCTACTATATTTGCATGCACATTGCTGATTGGCTGAGGGAAAGAGGAAGCTAAGAAAGGGTTATGCCTCTTATGCAGCCTCCTGAATAGATTTTCTAGACATAGGATTTCTCTGAATTAAATTCAAGTTTGAATTAGTTAATGATAATTTTAGGATGTGTAATATTTAGTTTATGTTGGTTAAGAAAATGGAGATATCATCCATGTAGAGAATATGTAAGGGGTTGGCATTTAGCACTGATACTGTCGTGCCTATTATTTGCTTTTTAACTGCTTTGATTTAGAGGATAATATAAAGGATAAACACAAGTAAATTTAGGGGGAACCTTTGGAGATGAAGAAGTTTGGAATGATGATAGAAGTGGGGGATTACTATTGTGAATTAAATTGATTGGAGTTAATTAGAATATCTATGAGTATAGAGTCAAAGATGATTTGATGTCTAGTTATATGATGAAGGAGCTGCATTTTTTTATTTTCAATGTATTTATGACTGTTTTGAAAGGTGGCTGCTTGATTGTTAGATAACACTTTTTTTGCAGATTGGAAATTTGGTTAGTAAGGATAGTATGAATAGTCCTATTTTGTCTTTTAGTACAGATTCTAGGATTTTGTTGCAAAGATAGCTGACTGAGATAGGTCTAAGATTCCCTATTATCAATTTGTTTTTCTGCTATTTCAAAAGGGGTAAAAAAAGATTAGAGATAAACTTCTGTACACTTTTTGATAAAAAAAAATAGTTAAATTTGCTAGTTACTGAGATGTAAAATTGTTTAAATGTGGAAAGATTTTTTATGGCATGCCTTATATGCCTGAGTGACATGGATCTAATAAGGGATTTGAGTTTTGGATGAATTCTACAGTTGTGAATATGATGTGTTCTTATAGGAATCTAATAATAAGGGGGGGGGCTAAAAAGCCTCCCCCTTTTACTAGTTTGACTTTGGAGTGAAAAATAATTGATTCTGGCATAAATTCATCACATAAGATAATATCTTGTAGTTTGAGGGTAGATATATAATATTGGGGCTTGACAAAGTTCATCTGATATATTGTCTTGATCATACATTTGGCTTAGAAATAATCTTTTATTTTTGATGGCTAGATATTCTTTCAGTGTAGGTTTGAATGATTTATATGCAAGTTTGAGCATCTAAACCTCTGGGATAATTTTTTTCTGTGGTTAGACTAAGAAGCCTGGTGGGGTGAGGGATGTTTCTTGTGGTCCAATTGATTATATGGGATATCATGCTTACATAGGGTAGCCAACTTTGAACTAGGTCTGTTCCAAGTAGAGAAATTCTGCTGCATAATTAGTTTGCTAGTGAATTTTTTTGTTGTATTAAACATTGATACGTAGGGGTGATGATTCTTTGGTTGCATTGTGTACTGTTAAGTTTTGGGCAACTGCTAATAACATGCTCTTGCCTTTGCAATCAAAGCATTTCAATTTTAGTCTATGTATTGTTAAAAAAAGAATTGCTTTTTGATTATATGATTTGTGAAGGAATGTCTTCTGATTTGATCTTTTTGTAAACCTTTATCTTGAATCAAAAGCTGTTCCTATAGACTGGGATATGTATATTGTTAAATAAAACAGATTGAAATTCAAACACTGTTCCAAAAAGAGCCTGCATTTTAGTGAAATCTTTTATAGTGAAGCTGAGGTAAGTGTTTTTTAATACCCTCATAATGATATTGCCTCTGTTTGGGTTCATTTGTATGTTTATCTAAAAATGCTATTATTTCTTTAATGTTGTTTCTTTGTTCTTTTCTTTTAAATTTCAGAATCACGTACCTGAAATTGGGGTGGTTGGAAATATGTGAGAATGAATCCTACATGTTTCTCTTGTTTACTTTAAAAGTGAAATTTAATGATCAACAAAAATCAATAATTAAAATACATAGTAATGAATTAGAAACAAAGTTAATTGTCCCTTATGAAGATAACAGCATTCTGAGACCGCTGAGACTTCAAAGAAAAAAAGGTAACAGGAAGATTAAGCATAGACCAAGAATCATTAAATAAAGGGTCAGGTGCAAGCAGTTTGTCTCTAACTTGAATTTTGTTAATGTCAGTAATAAAAGTATTCAGAATTCCATTGTCATTCTGGTGAAACTATAGCTTACATCTGGTAATCCACACTGCAAATAAGAGAAAAATAGCCATTCTTATTTTTGAGAAAACACCACTTTTAATAGCTTTAAAAATAGAGAACACATCTTTGTTACTACTAGAAATATGATTTCAAAAAAAAAAATCTGAGTGGAGATAGAGAAGGACAATAAAAAAAAAATATGATGAAGGGTCTCGTCATCTGAAAAGCAAAACTGGCAATGTGAATCAATCTTTTGATAACCTCTTCTAAATACTAAAAAATGATTAGTAGGTAAGGGTGAAAGATTAAACTTTAAAATAAAATCAACATATTTGTGTTCAAGAAACCAATGTTTAGATTTCTTTAATAAAACCTTATTATTTAAATCAAGAAGAGTTGAGGACAAAGTTTGATTACTATAAATCAGTTTATACACTTCTCAATAACTTCTTATTCTCAAATGTATGCAAAGAAAGTGTAAAAAAATTTCTAAGAAAGTCTGGAGAGTCTGTAAGTTCAAATGGAAAATTTTGATCTATCTGTAGCAGCCTGAAATGAAAAAATCTAAGAACAGCAATAGCCTTCTGAACATAAAAAGTAGATGAAGAAAGAAGACCAAAGCCATTGAGCTCCTTGGGTTTCTGTAACTGAAAAAGACTGATGGAAGTACACTTTCCTCTCCAGAGAATCTTAGAACATATTGAATTTATACTGTTTTGAAATATCAAAGTAGGCTTGATGATAGGTAAAAAATAGTTGATTCTGAGGAAAACTAACATATTAAGGAGTGCAATTTTTCTAGGTAGTGATAAACAAATTGAAGATAGAGAATTAGTGAGACTTTTGAGTTTGTCCAAGATTAAAAGCTGAATTACTTTTCTCATAGCAATTCTTAGTAAAGCAATTGGAAATCAAAGAAATTTTTGTGGTCTAGATGTGAATTGAGATGGGAAAATAACACCAGATTTAATTTTCCATGTTGAAGATTTGGAAAGATTTAATTGAAGCTTAAATTTAAGTGAGTATATGTCTAAAATCTTTTGTAAAGCTGATAAATACTTATGTGAAGGAAGGAAAACCGTGACATCATCCACATAAGAGATATGATGAATTTCCTCACCAAGAGTAGGCACATATATTCTCTTGTTTATTTGGTCAAAATGTAATTCTTTAGTAAATTTTTACAATGAGCAATAGCTGTTTGTGAGCATATTATCAGTTGATGAAAAGACATTTAAATGAAAAGTATAGATCTTTTGGGTTGCATTGAATAACTTATTTTTTCTGTAGGTTTTCATCATTCCAACCTCCATGTGTTTCTGCTGTCAGGAGTTCTAAATTGGTGAAAAATAAATCCAAGTTTTAAAAGATCCCTCTTAATGATTGATAAAATCTAGAAGTGGGATTAGTTTTAATTTGCCTTTGCTTTTAATTCTGTTGTTTTGTTTCAACCTTAACTAGATGTTTAAAGATTCTCACTCTGAGTAACTATTATTATTATTATTATTATTATTATTATTATTATTATTATTATTATTATTATTATTATTATTATTATTATTATTATTATTATTATTATTATTATTATTATTATTATTATTATTATTATTATTATTATTATTATTATTATTTTCTAAAAAAAATATCACATGATCACCATTTCTTATGCTTTCTCATAACTACTGCATGGAGAGTTTTTCTGTTTTATTATTTTTCAAAGGGTTTTATTGAACAAATGTCATATTGAGCTTTTATTATTCACATACATAGGATAGTGGTAGAATTTGTATGAAGGTTACACTTTTTGGTATGTGAAGTTAAGAATATTCATATATTTTACATATTTATATTTTTCAAAAAACAAGGGGAATAAATATTTCTTCTTCCTTCTTTTTCTTCCTTCATGTTTCTTCTTCTTCTTATGTTTCAAAGGATTTTATTAAACAAATGTTACATGAGTTTTTATTATTCACATACGTATGTTAGTAGTAGGATTGTTATGAAGGTTACACTTTTTGGTATGTGAAGTTAAGAATATTCATATATTTTACATATTTATATTTTTCAAAAAACAAGGGGAATAATTATTTCTTCTTCATTCTTTTTTCTTCTTCTTTCTTCTTCTACTTCTTCATTTCTTCCTTCTTCTTTCTTTTTCTTCTTCTTCTGCTTCTTCGTTTCTTCTTCTTATGTTACAAAGGATTTTATTGACAAATGTTACATTGAGTTTCCATTATTCACATATGTAGGTTAGTAGTAGGATTTTTATGAAGGTTACACTTTTTGGTATGTGAAGATAAGTATATTCATATATTTTACATATTTATATTTTTTTAAAAAACAAGTGTAATAATTAGTAGTCTTTCTTCTTCCTTTTTCTTTATCTTTGTCTTCTTTTTCATTTTTCTTCCTTTTTCTTCTTTTTGTTCTTCGTTTTCCTTTTCTTCTTTTTGTGTTTCAAAGGATTTTATTAAACAAATGTTACATGACTTTTTATTATTCACATACATAGGTTAGAAGTAGGACTTTTATGAAGGTTACACTTTTTTTATATGGGAAGTTAAGTATATTCATATATTTTACATATTTATATTTTTTAAAAAAGCAAGTGTAATAATCAGTAGTCCTTTTTTTTCTTCCTCCTCCTCTTCTTTTTTTTCTTCTTCTCTTCCTCTTCCTTATTTTTCTTTTTTTTTTACTTTTTTTATTATTATTATTATTTTTTTTAATATTATAATTATTATTATTATTACTACTATTACTATCGCTACACATAAATGGAAATGATTTGAGAAATTACAGACTTAATAAATTATAATCAATCTTTTGCTCTTTTTGAGACTGGTATGATTCAAAAGTCAATATTGTGCCTAGAAACCGTTTACAAATAAAATTAAAAAATTCAGACACAGAGGTTTAAAATTTGATTGAATATAATAATTCATTAGATAGATAGATAGATAGATAGATAGATAGATAGATAGATAGATAGATAGATAGATAGATAGATAGATAGATAGATAGATAGATAGATAGATAGATAGATAGATAGATAGATAGATAGATAGATAGATAGATAGATAGATAGATAGATAGATAGATAGATAGATAGATAGATAGATAGATAGATAGATAGATAGATAGATAGATAGATAGATAGATAGATAGATAGATAGATAGATAGATAGATAGGTAGATAGTTAGATAGATAGGTAGGTAGATAGATAGATAGGTAGATAGGTAGGTAGGTAGGTAAGTAAGTAGGTAGGTAGGTAGGTAAGTAAGTAGGTAGGTAGATAAGTAGGTAGGTTTACATAGGTAGGTAGGTAGGTAGGTCGGACAGATGGACGGATAGTCGGTCGGACGGACGATCAGTCAGTCGGTAGGAAGGTAGATAGATAGATAGATAGATTATTGAAAGCTCCAGAGAAAAGCAATGATTACATCCATTAATAAAAATTATAAAAAAGGAACTCACCATGTCAAGCAAATGCAAAATGAATATAATGATCGTAAAGGTTAGAAGTCTAGAGTAAAAAGAGTTATTATACATGATAATTATTTAAAACATTTTAGATTTATAAGTAAACTTATTTATGCAGAAGCAGATGACTTGTATTCAAAATTTGCAAACATACTTAGTCAGATTGAAGAAAGGTTGAATATATTTTAGTTAAATTAATTTTTTAAAAACTGCATTGTCTAGTGACAATGGAGAAAAATTTTGGAATGTCAAATATTTAAATCAGTTATTTTAAGCTAAATTAATTAGAATATATAAAATAAGCAAAAGAATAAAAATATAGTGTAGTTAACATTTGATTTAAAGTTTTAAGAAGTTTTTTAATTAACTTAATTTTAACTGTTCCATTTACAGCTTATTAATCATGAAGATTGGATTTTAAAAAATAAAGATGAAGATAATACCATACAAATAATAGAATAAATTCCATTCTAAACTAACATTAGAGATATTAAACCATTAAGCATCACATGATCACCATCTCTTATACTAGCACATATTTGTTATTAAACAAGGCAAAACTCTCCATACAGTAGTGCCACCCTGTGCCAACCAGAGTAATCAATGGATGCCAGAAGGCTTGTGCATAAAATCCCTATCTAATGCCCACTCATCCAATATCCCCAGACTAGTCTCATAATATTATAGTTAAATAAAAATAAAAGATGGTTTCTGGAGGGTTGCATTAGATTCTAAGATCTAGGTGCAGTGCTCTCAGATCCAAAGCTCCTCACTGATGAAGGCCACAAGCCAGAAACTAGTCTGGGGATATTGGATGAGTAGACATTAGATAGGGATTTTATGCATAAGCCTTCTGGCATCTATTGATTACTCTGGTTGGCATAGGGTGGCACTACTGTATGGAGAGTTTTGCCTTGTTCATTAGAGATATTATTATAAATATTAAAAAACTTAAATAATATGGATTTGTTCCTGAACAAAACAAATATTAATCTATGTATAAATAAATTTACACACTTTATGTGATTTAATGTAAATCTGGTACAAATTCAATAATCATGAAACCTGTGCATTATGTTTAAGATCATTAGTAATATTTCTTAGAGAGTATGGCCATATTAACTCTCAAGGAAAAAATAAATAGAATAAACAAACTAAAGAATAATTAAAGAAAGTTTTACAATGACTAAATAAATTAAAACATGAAACAATAATTTTATTTAATGAGCATGAATAGTTCTTAACAAGCTTTTCTGAATATCCCTATTCCCAAACTTGTCTCTAGTTGTTGGCACTAGAATATTCTGACATAAGATCTAAAAATACCAGATTAAGCCCAGAATTTATCTAATAGTTTACTATTAAGTAGAAAATCTGAATTTTTCAGATGTCTATATGTTTTCAACTCTAGCTATCTAACTTAAATAGTCGTATGGGATTGAACTAAATTCAAATATACACTATATATTAACAGCTTTAGCAATATAACATATAAATGTCTGGAAATTTAAGATTTTCTACTTTATAGTTAACTATTAGATAGATGATGGGCTTTAACTGGTATTTTTAGATCTAATATATGAATATCCTAGTGCCTCTTGATGACAGCCAATAGCTAGAAAAGGTTCTGGAGGTAGGAATACTTGGAAAAGCTTGTTAAGAGCTATTCAAACTCATTATATAATATTTGTAATATAAGCTTATTAAATTAAGTCATATGATGTATGACTTGATTTCCTTGCAAAATAAAACATCGTGTCAGGTATCGTGTAATGTTATCTCTTCACTTCTTCTGCTGCTAAATTTACTTTTTAAAAAGCTTCACCACTATTTATTATATTCTATTTTCAACTATACTTTACCATGGAATTAATCAATAGTACATCTTTTTAGAAATATCTGTGACACAATATAGAAAGTGAAGTTTGTCTTCTAAAGGAACCATGCTCAAATTTCATCCAAATATTTTTTGACAGTTTACTATTGATAGCTTCAAGACCCTAGTTCAATAAAAAAAATGTGCTTTTACAATAATAAATACAGAGAGATTTTATTCACAAATCTGAAGAAAGGAAAGATTACTCTTTTGATCTTGTCATATATTTTTAAAATTTTAAGAAATACTCCTGAGCAAAACTTATTCAGCGCATCTAACATTAAACATGTATCTAAAATTTTGAAGATGCTCCCCATCCAAAATTATTACATAATATTGTAATTATTAATTAAATTATATTACTCCTTTTTTAAAACTATGACATTCACAGAAAAAATAAACCAATCTTTAAATAGCTATTTAAAAATTAAAATGCATTGCAACAGATTACGGATAAGTTTAGAAAATTTGGGAATGGGTGTAGCTTTAATAGATATTATTAAGAAATTATATGAAAATAATTATTATATATATCAATTAGGGAATATAGAATCAATTAAAGTTAGAAATGGTGTGGGACTAAGGCAAAGATGCCCTATGTCACCTATTTTGTTTGTGTTGTATTTGAGTGAAATGGAAAGAGCAATAGAAAGATTAGGAACAGGGATAGAGATACCATTAATAGGTAGTAAGGGAGTATATATTTTGTCAGATCTTTTTTTTGTGGATGATATATTTTTGTGTGCAGAAAAAAGAGAAGATATGGAAGTTATGTTGAGGACATGTGCAAGGGTGGGTAAAGAGATGGGGATTAAATTTAGTGAAGAAAAATCAAATATAATGATGGTTAATACCAGGGAAAGAGAAGATGTAGAATTTTTATTGGGAGATATTAAGTTAAGTGTGGTGAATAGATATAGTTACTTGGGAATTATTTTAAGTAATCAGAAAAATTATTTGGATGAATGGGAGAAAAAATTGATAAATGAAGCAAAGAAAAGAAAGGGATTGATAAAGAAATTAACAGTGTTTTCATATAATAAATATGATGTAGCTAGAATTTTATGGGAGTTGCAGTTGCAGGGTTAACACATGGTAATGATGCATTATATGTTAGTAAAAAGATATTAAATTACTTAGAAAAATCTCAAAGGGAAGTAGGAAATCATACATTAGATGCAGAAGTATGGGCAAGGGAGGCAATTCAAGGAGAAATGGGATGGTCAAGTTTTCATATGAGAGATGCAAAAGTAAAATGAAAATATTTGGTAGATTGCCGTTTATGAATAATAAAAGAATAGCCAAAATAGTATTTAATTGGGTTATGAGTAAAGGACAGGTAACAAGATGGGTGAGAAAGAATTTATATCAGTATATTTGTACAAAAGATGGGATTATTGTGTTAAGATGGGTGAGAAAGGTAATGCAGTATGCAAAAGATTTGGATAAAGAATTTATATCAGTATATTTGTACAAAAGATGGGATTATTGTGTTAAGAGGATTGTTGAGTGTTATAGAAGTAAGGAATGGGATAAAAGAATAAATTTATTAATAAAGAATAGGGAGTTAGAGAGATGGAGAAATAGTATGGAGAGTAAAAAGAGTTTAAATATACATAGAAATAAACAGAATATTAGGTGTGAGTTAATATATGATAATAGTAAGGAAAGTAGTTTATTGTTTAAGGCTCGAACAGGATCCTTAGCTACAAAAGAATATACATATAAATGGAAAAATATGGGTGATTTATTTTGTAAATTATGTAAGGAAGGAATAGAAAATATTAGGCATTTGTTAATTGAATGTAAATGTTTGAAAACAGAAAGGGTACATATAATGTTGTGGAAAAATAAATATGAAAAGAGTGATTATACAGAAAGTGAATTATTGGTTTTTATGCTGGATTTGGGAAAAGATAAGGGGGATTTAGATATAAAGGTTATAGAGTTGACAAAGATTATGTTGTGGAAATGGGATAGAGCAGATTATGGGTAAATTTAGAGTGGGGAATGTAAAATAAAGTGGCTAACAGGTTTATCTGGGCATAATTGCTGAGATATTCTTGACTTCATTTAAGGAGAAACCATAATACATCACATCAAGTAACAAGATGGGTGTGGAAGGTAATGCAATATGCAGAAGATTTGGGTAAAGAATTTATGTCAGTATACTTATACAAAAGGTGGGGTGATTGTGTTAGAAGAATTGTTGAGTGCTATAGTGGTAAGGAATGGGATAAAAGAATAGATGCATTAATAAAGAATAGGGAATTGTAGAGATGGAGAACTATTACGGAGACTAAAAAAGTTTAAATATACATAGAAGTAAACGGAATATTAGGTGCTAGTTAATTTATGATAATACCAAGGAAAGTAGTTTACTGTTTAAGGCTTGAAAGGAATATTTACTAACAGGTAATTATACACATAAATGGAAAAACATGGGTGATTTATCTGCAATTGTGTAAGGAAGGCATATAAAATATTAGGCACCTGTTAATTGAATGTAAATGCTTGAAAACAGAAAAGGTACAAATAATAAAGTTGTGGAAGAATAAGTATAAGGAAAGTGATGATACAGAAAGTAGGTTATTGATTTTTATGCTAGGTTTGGGAAAAAGATAAGGTGGAATTAGATATAAAGGCCATCGAGTTGACAAAAATTATGTTGTGGAAATGGGATGGAGCAGGATATGGAAAAACTTAGGGTTGGGAATGGAAAGGGAAGGTGTAGTGGCTAACAGGTTTCTCTGGGCATTGTTGCTGAGAGATTTCTGACTCCGCATAAGGAGAAGTCACAGTGCATAACATCACAATTCACTCTTCTTTTACTCTCTAAATAATAATAAATTTGATTTCCTTTTATTGACAATTTTGAATAGTTAGCTTAGTTTAGCACGGGGAAGCAACCTGAAAAAGAAAGTCGACATGGGTTTAACTAAATTCCAAGTTTTGTCTGGCCTGGATTATAACGACTACGCCATGAAGCCTTTTATTAAAATATCTATATAAACACGTATATGTAGGTACATTAATGTTTAAACATGATTTATATATAAAGTTATCTTAGTATAGTTTTCCTGCTGCAACACATTTTAAGATTTGATAAATATAAAAACGAATTTCTGCTTGGATTATTTTGTTCTTTTTAAAAAATACTAATCCGAAATATAAAATTCTTCTATCATTTGGAAATAATTTCAAAAGTTAGTTTAAATGATTTTAACAGTATGATTCTTTTTCTTTCTTTTTCCTAAAGCCTTTTTAAAAATTAATTCAAACCGGATGATTTTTGTTTTTTAACAAATTGGTTGGATAATTTAACAGAATATTATAAGAATTATTTTTTAGACGTTAATAGCTTAAATGAATTTATAATTATTTTAAAGTTATAATTTAAAAATTAATATTTATAAGCCAAAAAATCACACTTATACTTAAAAAAAAAGAATGTAAAATATTTAACTATTAATAATATTTTAAAATTTATCTAAGAAAGCGTAAAAATGCAAGAGGTATTTTAAATTTTCATCAAAGAATAGTTTTCATTAGCAATGGCTTTTTAATACGATTAAGAGGCTAACCCGCGTTTTAATAGCATTATACGAATACCGTTATAAATCATTATTAATTGTCTTCGTTTACAAGAGATAGTTATATACAGTTTTATTACGAATACTTACCAGAATGGGTAAGAAGGCTAATATCCAATAACAACATTATTTAAGTTTTTACTATTGGAGCCCAAATTCCTGGACTATTGATTAAAGTGAATCTTGATGTTATGCCCACAAACTGGTTCTTACATCAGAAAAGATTCCTGAACAACATAGATCCTTCCTACCCAATCTGCCACAGTCAGGATGAGACCTTTGATCACATTATATTAACCTGCACAGGCTTCGGAGCAGTGAAGCATATCATAGCCCAAAATTCAGAAATTGATTATTATAAAATCCTCTCCATTAAAGATTGCATTAAGGAGAGAGATTTTCCCATCATAAGAATTTCGACATTCATTCCATATTCCATATGGATCACCCAGTGCAAAATGATATTCAACATCCCACAACTAAACCCCTTTACAATTTTCTTTAGAACCCTCAGAAAAATCCAAAGTAAAGACAAAATTCTCTCTTCTAAGTTTAGCTATGAGAAGACATGGAAACTTTTCAAGATTCCCGGTGAATAAAGTTCCCTATTCTCGCACGCTATCTCTGCAGTACCATAGAAGTTTTTTTCTCTTCATCTATATTTTACAAGGGCATTAACACTGACAGTTCTAGTTCCCAAGTAAGAAGCTCCTGCTTACACATGTCCTCATCTGAACGTCACTGTTTGTAACCAATTTCTTTATTCACTAATAAAGTTTCTTTGAAAATAAAGCTGAATATTTTGCCTTTTTTATTTTCGATAATAGACTTAGCGCTATGAGTTATAGTAGAGAAGAGCTCACTGGAGGATCAAGTCTTTTCATAATTTCTGCACAGGCTGACATTTGGGAAATGGGTTTTTTTTTTACTTCTTGTTTATCATCTAATTAAAAATAGTAGATACTCATTTTTTAATATACAATTTAATGGCTATGTGGATTGACAATAATCCAACCCATTAATAAAAGTTCTAAACTTGCTTGGAAAGTGTTAGCAGCCCCTGAAAACATTTTTAAGTTTTTCCAAGAATCAAGAGTAGCTAAGGCTTATCAAAAAATAAGATCAATGTTGCATTTTAACACCATTTTCCATTTAGTATTATATATAGGTTTACTTATATGTCAAATGCATTGCCCAAGAAGTGAACCCAGGCCAGCTGCTTGGAAGGCAGCTATGCTAACCGCTAGGCCACCAACGCTTGACAGTATTATATATAGTTAAATTTCAAAAAGAATCTTTTGGTGCACATTTCATTGGCATATAGATGATCTGGTTTAAATCCAAGCTAATAAAAAAAAAATTCATTTAGGTTGAAACTTTTTTATCTTAGAGAGCCCATAACCAAGTAGCTAATTATTCATCATCAGTCAATCAATATATATTTAGACATTCTTAGATCGAGAGTAAAATGAGGATAGAAAACTGTTCAAATCCTCACTAGGTTTACATCTTCTTGGCACGTTTTGAACTTCTATTTTAATTTTCTATGCAATATATATATATATATATATCCAAATTTTATTTTATTATGAACTAAGCTAAATCTATGTGTTTTCTTTTAATCAAGTCACTACTGATGTAACCTTTGTCAAACAGCTGAAATGTTTTTACAATAAACTTAATATATATATATATATATATATATATATATAATGCATCAGCGATGTGATCAGCTTGAAAATCCAAATCGACAACTAAAATTTACTTCTAAGAAACATGGACATCAAATATATTGGTAAGTTTGAAATAAAAAGCCATATTTTAAAGACAACATTATTTCATCCTTGGAGCATGCTAATCTATGATTTATACAAAAATCTACCTTTTAAAATATTTATTGGATTTGAATTTATTTTGCATCCTGATTCCGATCAGTAAAGTACTGGTGTAATAAGCTAGTTGGAAAACAAGTGACTTTTTAGCAATAAAGAAATGGGTTAAGCTACGAGTTGACTCTAATCTTCCATTTTTCTAGTGAATGACCCAGAGCTTATTTTGAGTTATACAATGCAATTGGAAAAAGTTTTTATTTCTTCCCAAGTATTCACTGATAGTGTCATATTTAACCTTGCCTTCAGAAATAAACTAGTCCAGATTCCTTCCTTATGTGATTGGATTGAGCACTCAATACCATTAACCAATGTGTAAACATGTGGACAACCAATGTATAAACATAGCCAAAGAATAAAACAAGTATGGCCAATGTGTAAACATGTAAAATCTAACATTGGTTAGGCCCTCTGAATCTGATTGCTGCCAATAACATAAGGGATCTGGCAATAAATAGTCAGCCTTTTTGGGGGCAAACCAGAGAAAGTCTGACTAACTTAAATGACAGTATGCACTCTTAAGAGAACATTTGTCTACCTGAATGACTGAACATACTCTCCATTGAAACCACTTTTAACAATGAAGATGTTTCTACTATACTCACTACCTATATGTCCATGATAGGACTGAAAGCTGCTATGATTATGACAGACTTGAGGCAAGCTGTCTGATACAGCTGGAAGAGTTATTTAACAAATTTGAGGCAAGCTGTTCAGTATACCCAGAAGAGTTAAGACTAAACCCATGAGGCAAGCTAATATATACAGCTGGAAGTGAATCCAGTCACTTGGCATAACCAGCTCATTATTGACTAAGTTATTCATCTAATTATTTTGTTTGTATAATATATTGTATATTTGTTCTAATAAGTTATACATATTAAATGGTGAGTGTCCATATTTTTTGATATTACTGTCAGATTGAGTCTGAACCCTGCAATTCAGCCAAACACAACAGATTTGGCACAGTTCTACATAAGCATAGAGTAAATATGCAAGTGGACCTTTAAAGACATGTCAGCAACAAGCAGTTGTCCTGGGTTAGCGGGTTTGCTTCCCAGCTGGTGCTATGACATACAAGAAAAAAAAAATCAGATTCAGCAGTTTTGGAAAAAATATGCGAGTGCAAAGCAAATAGATTCATCATATTTACAAATCAGTGATATAATATATCACTTCGACTTGCCCAAATATACAACAGATTTGGTAAAGACAAAAGAAATATTTTTCCACATTGACTGAAAAAATAGTAAAAATCCAGTTCCAATAGAATTGGTTGAAAAAATTAATGAAATACATGAGTGTGGCTCAAGACATTCAGCATATTTACATTACGGTGATTATTAAAATCACTTAAATCTGTCTTGTATTTGTGGTCGAGAGATCAGCATGACTGCCTTGCACTTGCAGGCAGTTGCCCAGGTTGCAGGTTCACGTCCCGGCCGATGCTATGACACTTAAAAAAAAAAAAAATCACTTAAATCTGTTTGAATGAAAAAATTGACTGCAAACATATAAGCATGTCAATTAAAAGCTTCATCCAACCACAAGAACTTTACCTGCAACATAGTGACAGAAGCTCACCCTGGTGGATTGTTACCTTTGTCACTATTGATATCAGATACAAACCATAGCTGTAAAATTTAAATTATGATTGGTAACTCCCAAAAATAAAAAATAAAAATCCAATTTCTTAGATAGTTAGAAAGTATAGCTGTAAAATTAAAATTACAAGTGGTAACTTAAAAAAATTAAAATTATGAGTGGTAACTTGCAAAAAAAAAATGTTAATATTTCTCTCATGAGTTAAATAGAGAGAAATAAATCAATGGCGAATGTCACTGACTTTATGGAAGCTTTTGATCCAGACCAGCCTGAGGGTTGGACAAGCTATAAAGCAGTGTTGATATTTTACCTACAGGCTAATCAGATAAAGAAGCCTGAGGTAAAATTAACCATATTAATGACAATAATAGGTCCTCAAACTTATGACATACTCAAGTCTCAATCTATGGCAGAAACGTCGGTGAACCTACATTTTGATAAAACGTTAGCAATTCTCACTGGTTATTTTTTCCCAAAACCTTTGACAATAATGCAGAGATATTATTTCAATCTCTGTATTCAAGAAGAAGGGGGAAAAGCCAAAGAGTTTGCAACAAGAATCTGATCATTGGCAATAAAGCGTGTGTTCAAAGACTTTCTGAATCCATTTTGTCAGCAGCTTTTTTGCTTCTTGAACTAATCTCTCTGCCTAGACATTGCTTTCTGTATGCAATGGAGATCTGTATACTAGCTCAATGTTATTATTAGTGAAAAAGTTTTTGAATGCACTGGTTGTAAATGATGTGCCATTATCTGTCACTAATGTCTTAGGTGGGCCATGTGTTGCAAATAACCTTCTAAGAGCTTTTATTGTGACTGTGAACTGAAGTGATGGGACTTCCACTACCTCCAGCTACTTGGAGTATGAATCAACTACTATCAACAGCAATTTCCTTTTTCATAGGACCTGCATGGTCCACATGGAATCTAGACCAGGGTCCTTTAGGTTTAGGCCACTTGACTGTTTTGTCTTTTGCTGGCATGTTTTGTTTCATTTTGCACTGCCAGAAGTGGTGGATTCTGATCTCAATATCAGCATTTAAGGTGGCCACCATACTTCATTTGTACTATCCCGAATGCCCATTATGTAACAGATCGAGCACCTGGGAACATCCCACTGGGGGAATCACTACTCTGGATCTCCAGAAAATTAGCCATATGGAAAATATGTTTTCCTTCAATCTACTGTAGTGCAAAGTTATAGCCTGAGAAAAAATTATCCACTGCAACATTCATGGTGAATCATGCTGAGGTATTCCTTTGTCAGGTGCAAATATTCCCAAGAGGGGCATATGATCTGTTTGTAGGATGAATGATCTACCATTTAGGTAGCCATGATATTTTTTGATACCATTGATCAAAGTCAAGGTTGCTCTATCAATTTGAGCATAATTTCACTCAGCCCTAGAGAGGCATTTTTTTGAAAAGGCAAAAGGGCTATGTGTCCCATCATTATTTCTATGAGATAACAATGTCCCTGTTCCAACTTGGTGATACATGCACATTTATACTCAGAAAAGGTGCTAGTACCAACTTAGTGATACATCACATGTTATTACCAGCACCTTTTCTGAGTAGAAATGTACCAGCACTGCTGTTTCTGATAAGAATTTTTTTTATCTTATTGACGATTTTTTCTTGTTTACTGTCCCACTTCCAGGCTGCCTTTTTGTCCAGTAACCTGCATAGTGGTTCAAGAGAAAAGCATATCAAGCTTGTATCTAGATTTCGTGTGATCCCAAACCTTTGTAATAATTTATGAGCCCAAAGAAGGACTGATGTTCCTTCTTATTTTCAGGTGCTATGGATTTTTATTGCCAAAACATTCTTTTGAGTTCACTGACTGCCACTTGCATTTATCCTATATTCCAGAAATTCAAGTTCATTGGTTTCAAATATGCACTTATCCAAGTTTATTTTAATGCCAGAGGCTTTAGATTTGTCTAGGAGTTTCTTGGTGGAACTCCAGAGTTGTTATGGTGTTTGTGCCACTAATAAGACATCATCAAAGTATGGTAGTGAGCCAGTTTCCAGAAGCCAGTTGATCCATGACTCTCTGAAATATTGCTGGAGCGATCGATATACTAACAGGCAACCAGTTCATTTTGAATAACCCTTTATGGGTTATTATTGATAATGCTCTTGTAGCCTGATCTTCTGCAGGTAGTTGCAAATATGCATGTTTTAGATCAATTTTAGTAAAAATCCTACCACCTGATAATGTGGATAGAATTTGTTTGATCGATGGAGATGGGTCATTATCTGAATTAAGAGCTTTGTTGATTGTGCATTGATAATCCCCACATATATGCACATCACCATTTTCCTTAATGATTGCTACTATTGGAGTGGCTAATTCTGAGTATGTTATGAACTCTATTACACCCTCTGCATCTCACTTTTTGAACTCTGCTTCTACTTTAGTTCACAAAGCTAGTGGAAGTTATCTACACTGACAACTAATAAATTATACATTAAATGGTGAGTGTTTTTTTGATATTACTGTTGGTTGAGTCTGAACCCTGCAATTCAGCCAAACACAACAGATTTGGTTCAGTTGAGAGGATTATAGAGTAAATACATGAGTGTGCATTTAATGACATTCATCATATTAAAATCACTATCCTGCCTGAATAAAAATGAGATTTGGCAGTTCGGAAAAATACATCATATTATAATTAATGATATTCCAGTTACAATGGAACTGGACACAGGGTCTGCAATGTCTATTGTTCCAAAAAAGATCTGGGCTATCATTAATAAGCATAATGAATATAAGCTACACCCTAGCAGCAGTTCAATCTCAGACTATCATGGCAATAAAATAAAACTTAGGCCAAACAACAGTTAAAATTACTATGCCTAACAAGACTATACACCTGCAACTGGTGGTGGCATCAGGTGATCATAGTAACTTTTTAGGCAATAACTGGTTCAGTCACTTAGTCTTTACAGTAACAAAAGTGAACCAGGTAATAACATTAAGGAAAATGAATACAGGAAGCTGGAACGTCAGGATTTCCAGAACACTGCTAGTACATCAAGTACAGCAGCAGGAAAGACTCCAGCAGAATAGCTCTTCAATCAACATTGGTGAACTAATCTGTCAGCTCTGAAACCTGATCCAAACTGTGGTAAAAAAAATAGCAATATAAAAATGCAAATAGGTACTCAGGTACTAAGCAGAATATACTAGGTATCCACAAAATGGATACCAGCAGTGGTTACACAAGTGAAAAGATTCTACACTGGAATAGTTAAACAGCACATGAGTATCAACACCATTGCCACCTAAATCAACTGCAACTCAATCACACAGAAACAAGTACAACAAGAAGAAATGATGCCCACCAAACTGAAAACAACAACAACCCAGGTAAACACCCAGGGATAAGATCATCAAACAAGGAAGATTAACAAGACAAGAACACCAATAAACCCGAGCAACCAACAAAGGGGATAATTTAATCATCTAGCTCATCTCAATGACTACATTCTCCAGGGCTAAATTTATGCAGGGGGAGGTATGACATATCTGACCTTATCTTCAAAAGTGGACTAGTGTAGATTCCTGTCTTATCTGATCAGATTGAGCACTCATTGCCACTGACCAATGTGTAAACATGTGGACAACCAATGTATAAATATGGCCAAAGAGTAAAAACCAATATGGTCAATCTGTTAACATGTGTATAAAATTCTACCATTGCTTAGGCTCTCTAAATTTGATTGTTGCCAGAAAGGTAAGGGATCTGGCAATTAAATAGTCAGCCTTTTTGGAGGCAAGCCAGAGAACATCTGTCTAATGTAAATGACAGTATACACTCTTAAGAGAGAACGTTTGTCTACCTGTATGATGAACACACTTTCTATTGACACTACTTCCAACAGTGAAGGTGCTTTACTATATTCAAAACGATATGTCTACACAGTGAGCCAAACCATGGTAGGACTGGAAGCTGTTATGGTTATGGCAGACTTGAGGCAAGCTAGCTAGTACAGCCAGAAGAGTCATTTAACAAACTCAAGGCAAGACGTTGGAATAGTTAAGACTAGAACTCATAAGGCAAGCTAATATATACAGCTGGAAGTGAGTTTCATCATTTGGTGTGACCAACTCATTATTGACAAGTTATATGTCAAATTGTATTTATTGTTTGTATAATATGTATGTATTTTGTTCTAATAAGTTATACATATTAAATGGTGAGTGCTCATATTATTTGATACTACTGTTGTTGAGTCTGAACCCTGCAATTCAGCCAAATGCAACAAACAGTTTATGCATTGTTCAGTATTCAATAACAATAGATTACTTTGTGTTCATAGAGTTAACATCATTTTTTCAATAAGTTTGAGCCATAATTACTGTCTAATTATACCTGTTCTCAAGTCTCTAAGACGAGAAATTCAGTTTTTTTTAGCACATTCAATAACGCAATCCATCAAGTTATAAATGACTTTTTGTCTAAACTTCTAAAATCAAACTTGAAACATTGATAATTAACGATGTTATTGTACAAACAATTTTTAGCAACACTAACCTTTTATTAAAATAACTAAAAATTCCAAGAAGGGAAGATATTGAGTGACTACTCACTGCAAATCCAACATCATGAATTTTCCTTCTACATGAAATGTGATCTTTTAAAAAAACTCTTATAATCGTGTATCTGTTCAATTAAATATTTTTCTCTACAAAACACTTTAAAAACAACTAATGGTGCCCTAGTAGCAAGTTTTTCCAATGCCTGAGTTCTGTATTAAAAATTAGATCAAGTTAAAAAGTCTCGAGTCTTATTAAAACATTAAAAACTATTTTTATTGTAATGAGTCCTCAGATTTTTTAGCTATCCAACCCAGAGACAATAATAGTTGGTAAAAAGATATCTGGCTATTCTTAGATAGAGAGTAAAACAAAGATAGAAAAATGTTCAAAACTTCATTACCTAATAAGTGGCTAGCCTAGTGATTAATTCTCTCTTCATTGTTCCTTTATATAAAGTTGTTAGATCCCATCAATAAGTTATCTAATGTCTGTATTAACTGAGACACAGGTTTATTATATACCTGTGTATATATATATATATATATGGTATATATAGGGTATATAGCACAGACTTTCACATGACCCACCATTCTCCACTCTATCTAATAACACTGATACACTTAAACACATAAATGTTGAAAAGATAAATAATCACCAATATACGTATTTCATGCTAAACCAGATGTTGAAAAGATAAATAATCACCAATATACGTATTTCATGCTAAACCAGCAATCATCAGTTGGTCCAGATTACCATCTCTACACTTATACCCTATAAGTGCTCAGATATATATTAAGATAGACAATCCTCATACTTTAATGGGCAGGCTTCAATCTACGTATATTGGTGATTATTTATCTTTTCAATATATATGTGTTTAAGTGTATCAGTATTATTAGATAGAGTGGAGAATGGTGGGTCATGTGAAAGTCTGTGCTCATATACTCTATATACTAATGTCTGTATTGTAAATTTATCAATTTTTTATTAAGAACAGCAACATTAATTTTTAACTTTGACAACTCTTTATATGCAAACTTTTGACAACTCTTTATATGCAAACTTTTCCCCATGTTCAGGTTTTGAAAATTTGAATATACAACTCTTCAAGCACATTCAAAATACTTATTTTTCTAAAAAATTAAATACTTATCATTACTACAAGTTTATTTTCTGTATTATGACTATTGTTATTATTACCCTTATCTTTATCCCTTGAATCCGCAATTTGTTAAGGACTACCAGCTAGTCAGATTTTATCAGATAATTCATTTCTAGATTTCATTTTTTAAAACAAATCCTTTCTAAATAAACCATTTAAAATATTTGTAGTTTATTTATTAAGACTAATTTCTGTCTCAAATCCGGTTCCAAAATGTCGTTATTGGTTGTACTACTTAGAGTAATATCTCAACTGTGGTAAAAAATATTCCACCCACAAGGTATCGTTGTCAATAGATAGTGCAGAAAGATAACTGACTTCAAGGATCTACATTAATATTTTTACATCAACCAAGTGTCTGATAATGATTAAGTAAAAAAGAAAAAATGAGAGAAAGGCAACTGAGATAGAATAGAAAAGATTGATCATATGAAAAGAATATCTAGACTTTGATGAGTCAAAATTATATTTTACTTTCTTATCTGAAGGTTATTTGACTATGCATCACTTGAACATAAAGCAATATATGTGTTTATCTTAATAAAAATTTATTGTTTATAAATGTTGAAATTTTATTATGTATAGACAGTATAATTTATATTTTTTTTAAAGATAAGTGTACTGTATTTTTAAAAATTTTTTAATTCTGCTCTTTAGTTGCACACATAGATAGATAGATAGATAGATAGATAGATAGATAGATAGATAGATAGATAGATAGATAGATAGATAGATAGATAGATAGATAGATAGATAGATAGATAGATAGATAGATAGATAGATAGATAGATAGATAGATAGATAGATAGATAGATAGATAGATAGATAGATAGATAGATAGATAGATAGATAGATAGATAGATAGATAGATAGATAGATAGATAGATAGATAGATAGATAGATAGATAGATAGATAGATAGATAGATAGATAGATAGATAGATAGATAGATAGATAGATAGATAGATAGATAGATAGATAGATAGATAGATAGATAGATAGATAGATAGATAGATAGATAGATAGATAGATAGATAGATAGATAGATAGATAGATAGATAGATAGATAGATAGATAGATAGATAGATAGATAGATAGATAGATAGATAGATAGATAGACAGACAGACAGACAGACAGACAGACAGACAGACAGACAGACAGACAGACAGACAGACAGACAGACAGACAGACAGACAGACAGACAGACAGACAGACAGACAGACAGATAGACAGACAGACAGATAGACAGATAGATAGACAGATAGATAGACAGATAGATAGATAGATAGATAGATAGATAGATAGATAGATAGATAGATAGATAGATAGATAGATAGATAGATAGATAGATAGATAGATAGATAGATAGATAGATAGATAGACAGATAGACAGACAGACAGACAATAGACAGACAACAGACAGACAGTCAGATAAATAGACAGATAGATAGACAGACAGACAGACAGATAGATAGATAGATAGATAGATAGATAGATAGATAGATAGATAGATAGATAGATAGATAGACAGAAAGACAGACAACAGACAGATAGACAGACAGATAGACAGACAGACAGATAGATAGATAGATAGATAGATAGATAGATAGATAGATAGATAGATAGATAGATAGATAGATAGATAGATATACAGATAGACAGACAACAGACAGACAGACAGATAGATAAATAGACAGATAGATAGACAGACAGACAGATAGATAGATAGATAGATAGATAGATAGATAGATAGATAGATAGATAGATAGATAGATAGATAGATAGATAGATAGATAGATAGATAGATAGATGTTTATATTTACATGTTCAATTGTTTTTTCCTTTTTTTTAGGTCAAGGTGGAATTAATCAACTGGGTGGAATCTTCGCAAATGGTCGTCCGCTTCCATATTACATGAGAGAACGAATTCTTCAGCTTGCATTTTATGGACTTCGCCCTTGCGATATTTCCAGGCAACTTTTAGTGTCCCATGGTTGTGTAAGTAAAATTTTGAGCAGATTTGCTGAAACGGGATCTATATTACCAGGTGCAATTGGAGGAAGCAAACCTAGAGTTTCTACACCTCTTGTGATTGCTAAGATTGGGCAATATAAACGGGAAAATGCATCTCTTTTTGCGTGGGAAATTAGAGAACGCTTGCTCTATGAAGGAATATGTACGAAGGAAGCTTTACCTAGCGTTAGTTCAATCAATCGTATACTTCGCAACACTGTTTTAAAAGAGGAACACCAAAAAAAGAGAGAAAAATTATTTTCGAACAATCAGAATAATTCAACCAAATTATGTAAGGTAAAGAGGCGCTCATTTTTAATAGAAGATATTCTCGACTTGAGAAAAGAAGATACTCAAACCCTAGATTCTATTTTGGACAACAGTTCAAAACCAGATACTGTGGACCAATGAATTACTTTTCTTTCTGTTTTTAAATTATATTTGAAAACAATTTTGTAGAATCTGAATATTTCTTTAGTATTCCAATACCTTTTTTATGAACTCTTTTACAGTAGAATTATCTTTTAACTTGTTAGTTTTTTCAACATCTTCAACTTGGAACTTTTAAGCGCGCTGTAGCTTTGTTTGCCGTACTGTTCTTTTTCACTAAAGCTGAATTCGGACAAAGAAATTATTTTGTATTATATTAAAAATAAACTAATGGTCTTATTAACAGTAAAATGAAAATGTTTCCATGTTAAGTTTGTTTCTTTTTTTTTTAAATCAATAATATATATTTTTTAATCAAATGTAATATCTCATTTCCAAATTCATCTTTCAGAGTTATCAAATGTGAAAAAACAAATTATCTAGCGAATTTTGCTGTACACCAAGGTCAATTTGCTTTTTTCCCCTAATAAATTTTATTTGCTATCATTCTCCCATTATAAATATGTTAAAGTCTGTAGTGACCACTAAACGTCCCTTGCCTCAAAATATAACTAATACATATATAAAATGTTGTGTATATGTGCCACTTAATAATCTCTAAAAACTCCTAAAAAAAAATAGAATTAAATTCAAAACTTTTACGTGATTTTTTCTATTGGAATAGAAAAGTTTGTTGTTGATGTTGTTTTTTAATTAAGACTTCAGATAAATCATGTGCAGTAAAAATTAAAACCAGATATAAAAAAAAAAACATATCTTTTATAAGAAGTTTTATTATCATTTTAATTTTCTCTAACAGCAAGAAATTAGCACAGTTACACATCTCTTCAGGCAGAGATTTAATTTTCACAAGGATAATTTTCAATCCAAAGCGCAAAAAGTTATGACCGTTGAGATTAAGTAAGAAAATAATTGAAAATCTTTAAGATGTCATTTTTGTCATATAAATTAGATATTTTAAAAATATTAAGTCTTTGATTATAAAGAAAATATAATACTCAAATGAAATGTGTTTTAAGTTGAACAAGTCAACTCTTTTTACCAAAATCACACATTTTCCTTATGTTTGCCGTAATATCATATAAATACAATTTATCCAAACTTCAAACACTTTTTAGCAAAACTTTATTTTTACATACACCTACGTTTCGACTGACCTGCAGTCTTCTTCAGAGCAAGGTTATTTTTTACACGGAAAAAAAAAACATTTAATCCAGCATTATATATATTTATCTCCAGATGGAAAAATTCTCTTGTAAAATGCTGGTTAGCATAATCTAGAGCACTGGATTCTACTTACCCTACTAATATTGGTAACTTTAAATGTAGTAATCATTTTTTTTAATAAACCAACTGTGTGTAACGTGTCAAAAATAATCAAATTAAAAGTATAGTAATTGTTATTTAATACGGTTTAATTCTTTTTTTTTAAAATTCATTAGCCTGTTGCTTGGTCAAAATTTTAAAATTGTATTAGCAAAATTTATAATACTGTTTCTGCTTTTGGTTTCTTTCCGTTTTTTGTTGGATAATAAATTCAACCTATTGGTGAGATTTATAGGTAAAAAATGGTAGAATGACATTCAGATAATATTATCTGCAAATAAGCAATAAGCAGTGATAATGTTCAGATATAACGATTAATTAATAATTAACGAACAGTGCCTAACAATAAACTATATCTGGCTGCCTATTTTACAAGAATATCACACACCAAAGACTAGATGTTTTGTCTCCTTTTTTTTTTTTTATTCTTTTGTTTTGCTCAACTGATTTCAGTCACTTATGTTAGGGTTTCATATCATCAGTCATTTTTCTGTACCAAATGTAACTATGAGATTACGGGTTTGTACATTTGCATTTCAAATATATGTATATATGTAATAATATTATAATTCGATGTCTGTATTTTTTCAAATCAATGTAATTTTATAATTGAATATTTATAAATACAGTAATTAGATATATGTAAAGTATAACCTTAAAAATTTTATCCACTTGGGAGCACTTTCGACTGACTACATAGTCTTTGTCAAAAAACACTTTGAAAGGCTAGCCTGCCTGTCTTTTAATTAAGTCTTATTTGTATTTGTATATTAGCATAGCTTCCTTTATTTTCCTTTTGTTGTTATTTTTTTCAATTTGCAATATTTTTACATTATTATAATTGAAGTTAAAACCATAAATACATGATTTATTATGGTCGTAAAAAAGGGATGCTGAAACATGTAAAAAAACAGAAATGGATGTTACATAAAAACGATGCTGAAACATTTATCCGTTTTTTAACTTCAATTATAATAATGTAAAAATATTGCAAATTGAAAAAAATAGCAACAAAAGGAAAATAAAGGAAGCTATGCTGATATACAAATACAAACAAGACTTAGTTAACAGACAGGCAGCAAACGTTAAGATCAGGAATTGTGGGAAGGTTAGCCTTTCAAAGTGTTAGGTGACAAAGACTAAGAGCATAGACGAAAGTGCTCCTAAGTGGATACAATTTTTAAAGTTTATATTATACTTTACATAGTTTATATTATACTTTACATTGTGTTTTCCTGAAGGTTTGTGGTGATGGTGTTCTAGTTGTATTTTTATATTGGACTATTTCCATCATTTAATATGTGTGTTGAATGTCTTTAAAAAAATTCTATTTTTGTTTAAATATTTCAAATATATTCAACTGTTAGTAATATCACACCAAACAGGTTAGCATATGTGCCAACTGTTAGTAAGATCACAGCAAACAAGTTAGTATAGGATATCACTAACTGTTAGTAATATAAACAGGTTAGTATATGCAAACATATGTTCGATTGGGAAAATACAAAAATATTGGATAGAGAAGAAAAGGTACAAAGAAAAAAATTTACAGAAGCTACTCACATGACAATGGCAAAAAATCCCATAAATCAACCTAGTGTGACTATACATAATGTATGGAAACCACTAATAAACTTTGCTCTTAAGGAAAAAGTAGAGAAATCAGGAGGAACCTCATAGATAAGTATATGAAATTTCTACTGATTGTTGCCTTTGGTAGGATAGCTCAGTTGGTTAGAGCATTACCTTAAATTTAATAATTAAGAATCTAAGGACCCAGGTTTGAATCCCATGCTAGTACTAGCACTTGTCAGGCCAGCAACACCTGAAGAAGAGGTGAGAATAATATCTCTCAAAATGTTGATCATATACCAACCTGTTTATATTACTAACAGTTAGTGCATATACTAACCTGTTTGTTGTGATATTACTAATAGTTGAATGTATTTGGAATATTTAAATAAAAATTGAATTTTTCTAAAGACATTCAACACACATTATTAGATGATGGAAATAGTCCATTATAAAAATACAATTATACTTTACATATATCTATAATCTTATTTTACATATATCTAATTACTGTATTTATAAATATTCAATTATAAGATTATATATATATATATCAATTCCGACTTTAATATTACTTTGTCTTTTCTTCTATGCAATTTATGAGTATGTTATTAGGGAAAGAGGCTCATAGGAGTTCTTAATTGTGATTTTGCATAATACATATCAACACTATGAAATGATATAGAATGGTGCTGTTTTAGTGCACGATCTACGCCATTTTGAATTTGAAAAACGACCAAAAACGTTGTCTGAATGATAAAAAAATGGCGGAGATCGTATACTAAAAGAGCACTGAAATAATCGTAATATTTATTGTGGTAATAAAGTAAAAGATTATATAAATATATGTTGAAAAGAATGTTCTCATGTGCATTCGGAGGAGCAACCGTGTTTAATAAAGTAATGTAGTATATATACTTGATGACGTTTCAACAGATGTCTTCAACTAGGTGAAAAAATAGTAATAATCACGTGGTTGTAGCAGAGACAATTGTATCATATATATATAATGATATTCTTATTCCATATCTGTATTTCTCCGAAGTTATATACAACTTTATATATATTTATGTTACCGTATTTCGCTTATGTCTTGATAAAACTCGTTTCTCAAAGAGTTTGATAGTAAGGATAAGTGATTAAAAGTCTTTTTTTTAAAGGGAAGATTAAATGACTAAAAAGTGACTGTTTAATGTTAAGTTTGCTGTGGAACAAAGTATTTTTATTTTTGTAGTTTCTAGATGTTTCAATTAAAAAACGAATGATAAATAATTTTAAAAAAGTAGTTTGTGAAATAATAATTGTGCTCATTTTATCATTATATATAGATTCAGATAACTTTTTAGAGTTGCATCAATACTCCGAAAAAACTTGAACTGAGTCAAACCGCTATGAAAATGTATAATCGAATAGATATATTTTTAATAGCATTGAGTTAACTAATAATTAACTAACTGCGCCAGGAACAGGATAAATATATAGTTTATAAAATATACAAATTATTGCAGTGAGAAATGTAAATTATAAAAGTCAGATGTTGCATTTTTTGACAAAGGGTGCATTTAGTTAGTTAATTTTGCACTATGATTCTGTCGATGCTATTAGGTGAGAATATATCAATACGTTTATATCTTTTCATAGTGGTTTGACTCAGCTCAAGTTTTTTCAAAGTATTTCATTAGTATAGGAAAAGTTTCATGTTAAATAATTACATCAATATCAATATTAAAAAAAAAAACATTTTTTTTCTTTGAAACTTTATTGCAAGACAATAAAGTATAGACCACAGTCATCAGAAGTATTTGTAAAAAATATTTTATTGTTACTGAATTTTTTACTATATGTCCATCAAGGTTCTCTTTGTTTGAGCAGAAAAATTGTTGCCAAAGAAACTTGGATGGCATGTTAAGAATTATATTATTATTTGAATTCAGAATGGAATTGAACTTAATTTTGCAGCAATGGTCACAGATACAAATTTTTTGGACATATTAGTTTTTTAGAGTCCAATATTGAGATGATAATTGGTTTAAACAATAGGTTTTATTGAAAACATGTTGATAGAAATCAGATGTTACTTCTTTAGAAGTAACATCACTTAATTAATTTCAATACCTGTTAAACACTAAAATTTTTGATTTTTTCTGGCTTGCTATATTACTAAATATTTTTTGAAAACAAAAAGTATTTTATGGCTATAAAAATAAGTTAGTTCTTGGAATTATTAAAAAGATAAATCTTGAGTTTCTCCCTAAGAGTGATTAGAATATTAGTAACTTGAATTAAAAGATAGGGCTTATTGCTTAAAATATTAAATAAATGGAAAACTTAACAAATAATGCAGAAACATTTAACAACTGGAAAGAATGCTTGTTTCCTTTAGAGTTTCAATCTACCAACACTCTTAATATTCTTGTACTAATATTGTAAACAAATAATTTTTACTTATTATACACATCATAGTCATAGCGGAGTCTAAGATATTATAATCATATTAATTCAGTTTATGACTCTCTCTTATATGACAATAATGATGTCATGAACAAATAAAAGAAATATTTTTGTCATTTTTTGAAAACATACAAAAATTCAAATGACTGTTTTTAGTGATATATCTATTCCACATCTTGGTAGAATTTATATAGAGTAAAAACTATTTCTCTCAATGTGAAAATAAAAGTTTAGATACATACAAATGTTTAGATGATGACATATTTTGGTGATATGTTAAAAAGATATAAACTCAAAATTAGGCAAAATTATCTTAATAATTTTTTTATTACTTTGATTCAAAAAATACTGCATTGACTGTAGTAGAATGTTATTACCCAGAAAAACAAAATATTTTTTTTAATATCTTACTGAATAAGTTGCTTTAAGAAAATTAAGAAGCATTATTAGTTGAGGTTGGGTGAAAGTCTGAGTTCGAATCCCTTATCATCATCATCAACCCTTATCAATACACTGCAGGATGAAGTCCTCTCAAAGTTCAATCCATCTTCTCTGATCTTTAGCTTCTCTGCTCCACATCACTCTTGCTCACTTTCTTATTTCATCCATCCATCTCACATGTGGTCTCTTTCTGAATGTTTTACAATCTCTTGGAATCCAGTTTAAAATTTCAGTTGTCCATCTATTACCATCTCTATCAATATGTCCAGACCAACTCCACTATTAATTTTTTCAATGAGGTTAGTAACACCTGTTTGTTCTCTTACCATATATTGCATTTTCGATCTCTTCTTCTTACTCCCAACATGCATTTTTCCATACTTTTTTGAGTGGTCTGAAGTCTATGTATTGCTCTTCTATTAAGTGTACAAGTCTCAGATCCATAAGTAAGAACTGGTACAACACATTTATTAAAAACCTTCCTTTTCAAACACATGTGCATATTTCCTTTTAGTATCAAGTTATTTCTACCAAAAACACTCCAACCAAGTTTAATTCTATGATTAATTTCATCCATTATGTTTCAATATGTATTAATAATCTGACCAAGGTATTTGTAACTGTTAATTTCTTCTAACTCATCACAATCAATCTTTATTTTCATATTTTGAGAAAATCCATTAAACATTACTTTAGTCTTTTTAACATTTATCTTTAGTCTTACTTTCCTACTTTCATCTGATAACTCCTGCAACATTTCCTGTAACTCTAAAGCATTATTTGAAAAAAACAACTACATCATCTGCAAAATCTAAATGACTTAAATAATCTCCATTTATTTTCACTCCTTTAGCTTCCCATTTTAATCCACAAAATTCTTCTTGCAGCAATGCTGTAAAGGTTTTGGAGATATGGAGTCACCCTGTCTTATACCTTTCTCAATGTTGACTTTCCTAATATCATTATGTAATCTAATTGTTGCTGTTTCATTTTTATAAATATTCTATAAAGTATGATAATATCCTTGATCTATACATTGATGATCCAATGCTTTAATCACTGAAGAAATATTTATAGAATCAAATGCCTTTTCATAATCTACAAATCCAAAGCATAATGGCAGCTCATATTCATTCGTCCTTTCTATAACTTCTCTCAATACCTGGATATGATCTATTGTACTAAAACCACTTTTAAATCCAGCTTGTTCTCTTGGTTGGTGGACATCCAATGTTCTCTGTAGATGAGTTGTAAGTATCTTGGTAAAAATTTTGTATAAAACTGATAAAAGGCTGATAGGAAGCATTAGCAATAGTGTCGGCCTTCCAAACATTTTGACAGATGCTACTCAGATTGGAGATGATAGTGATCATAGACCACAAAAGACTCAAATTACTGAACCACAGCTACCTGATCAACAGTCATCTAGTCAGATAAAGTTTGCTGTTACAGGAATTCAGTTACACTATGCAATACTGCAAGGATTTCTAAGAATGTTGTGGCTGATGTGCTTAGTCAAAACCCCATGTAGGTCAGAACATAACCACTTATCAGTAGATAATGCCTACATTACAAATGACAATATAATGATTGACAGTAATGTAGAGAATGATTTACAAAACCTACAGAAGATTCAATTTAGGGGCCCAGATTTAAATCCAATCATAGAAGTTTTAAGGAGAGAAAGTTTTGAATGTGCCAAAACATCTTACTTGTTTTAAGTTAGAAAAACAGTTCTTACTATACAAATTAAATGTGATACTGATGAGTGGAGGGTAGTAATACCTAAATCCTTATAAGAACCACTCATAAAGTATGTACATTATCTGTTTGGACATTATGGTGCTCACAAAATAAAGCACACCCTGAAAAATTTGCTTTACTAGCCAAAATTATGCATCTTGAGATCACTTCAAGACTGTCTAATTTGCTTAAGGTTAAAACCAGTAAATCAGAACTATATTAACTTTACCAAATCAATCATATCAGAAAGACCAAATGAGATCCTAGCGATCAACTATTATGGATAATTGCCCACATTTAACATACAAAAATAGTTGTTAGTCATCTACAATCTCTTTTTCAAATATCGCACTGCTTACCCAATATTTCAAGCCAATACTAGACATTTAATCAAGGTATTGGACACACTCCAATTCTCAATGATAGAAAAACTTTAAGACCATTTTAACAGATTATGGTACCCCTTTCCTATCCAAGGAATGGAAAAAATGGGTGGAAAAATCTCAAATAAAACATGTGCTAACCTCCATTAGGAATCCACAGTCAAACCCATGTGAATGCATCATGTGGGATCTTGGATGTTTTTTTAGGACCTACTTAGAGGGAGAGCATACAAGATGAGTGAAGCATATGAAATATGTGGTTTACTACATCAATTGGAGTGTAAATGAATCAACTGGATTCATGCCCAACTGACTACACTTTAATCAAACCACACCTGTGCTATTTGCAAAATATCAACCTATGGCCACTCAACCAAAATAGGTGAAGAAAAGGATATACTAAAGGCTTTATGAATGGCTTACCACAATGGCAAGACATAGGAACCAAAATACAAGGAAGCCCACACAAACTTAAGGTTGGAGATAAGGTTCTGATAAAAAAAACTCCACACCCAAATAGACCACAGGAAAATAAATATCATAAATTCTACAATACATATAAAGGACCATATACCATAATTAAGCAAACAGGTCCCAACACATTTTGGATAAACCAGGAAGGAGAGATTTGGTGCATGTATAATGCCCGCATCTTAAAACCATACTTTGGCTGCTCATAATAACCTATGGTGATCTCATGAAATTAATACCACAACTAAAGAATAAAAGTAATCACCAAGCAAAGTATTAAGGCAATATAAATCACATCAAAGAAAAATAAAAGCATCAGGTGATCAATGCAAAAAATACATGACTAGGGATATTAAGTTTGATGAGAGTATTTCCAAGTTAATGCTCAAACACAATCCCAGGGATACATTGAGACTAACTAAGACACAGGAGCCAATCCATACCAATAGATGGATGCTCTGATATTTAGCTTGACCTTCATGAATCCATTAAGTCTCAAAAAAGAAGCAGGAAGATGGCTAGTAAATAAACCTATGTGCCATCTGTAACTGAGACATGTGATTGGGTAGATCTCAACCATAATACCATCAAAGCCCCTAAGTCTAGATCACCCAATGAATGATATGGCCAATCCATAAGAGAGATTATTAAAGTGCTACAAATAAGCTATAATAAAAAATAAAGCAATCAAGAAATAGGTGTAACAGCTCTTTATCCAATTCAAAAATAACCTTACATCACAGGCACACCAACACAGTTATGAGAGTTAAAATTTTAAATGTAAATAAAATTTTTAACTCTGTAGGGCAGAGGAATTGTATGGGTGATTCACAGGCAACATCCCACCTGCACTAATCTACACCACACTAAGCCTAATCAAGTAATTATCAAATAAGTTATCTTTTGTCAAACACATATATAGACTGTAGGGTATTGAGTTCAAACCCTACTTTACAAATTTCAAAACCTCAGAAGGAAAGTGGGAGAAATATTTTTTTCTCTGCTCAACTGATTTTTATCAGTGGAAGAGAGTGATATAGATATTTTTGAATAATCTAATGGTTTTATAGTTACATTTAAAAATTAAAAATAAACTCCATGAGATAATATTTTTCTAAGTCTACTTATTAACTTTTCATGTTTCAACTTATGTTTAATAAATTATAATTTTGTTTTTTCCTAATATATTGTAATATTTTATCATTACTAATTTATTCTATGACTTTAATAATATAATGTTAGCATTCTGTAGCTTTCAAATCATTTGGATTATTTTCAATAAGCAAGTTTTATATACTTGAATATATATGTGTGTATGTGCATGTATGTATAAATGCTAAAATTCAAACATTTACAGATATATTAAAAAAGAGTTTTATTTAAATAATTTTGTATTTTCTATGTAAAAAGTTGCTTTTCTTCTTATATATTATTTAAGTTCAATTTTTCTTATTTTATTTGAAAGGGTTAAGAAAGTAATGTCCAGATTGAGAAAGAAATATGAGGTCACTTTTGAACTAAGAAAATGTGGGGAATTTGAGGGGGGTGAGAACAATGGCGCATTAATAAGCTATTAAAATTACAGAGAGATATCAGATCATTACTGCAGCTGCACTGATAAAGTATAATTTATAGATAGCTGTGTTTTTCAGTAAAAATATGTGTGCAATGTCATCAAAAGGCCAGCACATATATATAGTCTAAAACTTAAGACAGTTCAGCAGAGGAGAATAAGTCTTATCTTAGAAGCCATGCATCTTTTTTTTCTACAAATAATGGAGGGATAAAGAAAAGATATTTTATTGCACAGTCCCAATAACTGATCCAAAAGAACTATATATATTCACATTGGAAGAGTTAACATCTAACATGGAAATAACAAATAGCATCCTATGGCTAATTTTTAAAGTCCAAAGAAAACTTTGAATCCTGTTATTGTTTCACCTATGCCATGAATTCAAATAAAAGCACAAAGCAAAGATGCTGACAATTATATGAAAAGCAGAAATATCCATTTGTCTATAGAAATAACCATCCCAGTGTTAAAATGGTCCCTAAGGAAATGTCACAGCATCATCATCATCACCATAAAGCTGAAGAATTGCAAGCCAAAACCAAAAATAGAACTTTTCCAGTAAACTGCTGCAATTGATAAATAATGTTAAATATTGGTATGTGGCTGAATTCAAAGTCTTAACCTTAAACAAGCTGACTTCAAAATGAAATCATTGGACTCATTAAAACTGTTTCTATATCGAAAGGAAAAGAAGAACTTGGTAACAATAATTTTAATTTTGTTTTCTCAATGACTACTAACATTCCTCTTTTAAATAGATCCATTTGTCTCTCTCTCTAAGTATTAAAATAATCAATATATTATGTTTTATTCAATTATTGGTACATGTAGCCATTTATATGTGCATTTTTTTATCAAATGTCTTTTGTGTATTAATTTATGAATCATGAAAATATGTTTATTCATGCTAGATGTAAAAGTTAAATACAAATTTTATTGATAATGAGAAGTGACATTATACACACACACCTAATAATATAGGTATGCCTACATGAGTACGTGTTGAGTATAAATGTACAAATCAATAAGGGTAGAAATATAACATTATGAGAGATAGACTTTTAAAGTAGTTAATAACCTAAATTAATTGAAACTGAGATAAATAATTTGAAACCAATTTCTTTAAATATTTTTATCTTTATAATCCAACTAACTTTCTCTACTTATTTAAATTATAATAATTTTAGGATTATAGATATAAAAATGTATGTTATATGCAATATGTGAGTATGTGCAGGTATTGGGTGTTTATTTTAAAATTAAATTGTTTCTATGAGATAAGATTTTTATTCACCCATGAGAGATATGAACATGCATATATCATGCTATATCATATTAACATTGAACTTAAGTTTCATTAAGAGGAAGGGGGGAAGACTTTTGGTTATTATTATTATTATTATTATTATTATTATTATTATTATTATTATTATTATTATTATTATTATTATTATTATTATTACTATTATTATTATTATTATTATTATTATTATTATTATTATTATTATTATTATTATTATTATTATTATTAAATGTAACTAATTTTTATTATTAATTATGTAAATTTTGTATTTGTATTATTGATGATCAACCAATAATAAATTTTACTTTGTTTTTATTAAAAGAAGTTTATATATTTCTTAGAGATAACCCATAGTCTTGTGAAGTTAGTTTGGTCATCATCATCACTGGTGAATGTCAATCATTAAAACAGTTTAAATATAACAATATTTTGGTCAATAATTCTACATTAATAAAAGATAATATTTGTGTTGTGAGTTAGGCATAAATCTGTGGCTGGAAGCATCACTATTATCATCATCATCATCTTATTAATCAATAGTTTAAATAAAGGTGTTTAGTGGCCATATATAAATAATGGTTCTCATTGTCTTTGTTTATAATTTGTGAGCCATCATAAGAGACAATGACTACCATTGAAGGTCTCTGAAGATTTAGTGAATTGCCATCGATAATCTATAATATTAAATTTGAGCTAGTAAAAACTTATAATGTTATTAAATATGAACTTGAAGGAGTTATACAAAAATTTATTTGCACAATGAGAGAATAATAAGGATGTTTTGCCCTTAATACAAGGGCACATGATATTGTGATAAAATGGAAAGTCCTACATACTGTTACAAATAATGTACCAATTGAGGTTCAGACCATGTATGATTATAAGTAGGTATCTAATGTAACCTTATCTAGGTTGAAATAGCCTAGTGGCACCCAAATATGTCGAGATATATATATATATGAGAAGGCAAATGAATAGAAAAAAATGGTTAGTTGTAGAGTGGTTTGTCCTATTGGGGTATAAAACTGCTTACAGGGTTATTGGTAGTAGATATAAAACAATTGATCTGGTGCTAATGACTGCCCCAATGAGGAGTAGTAAGGAAGTGAATTTTGTCTAAGTTAATTCCATATTCAGTTACAAATGCTGCCAAATCTGTGGGCTATTGAATAAGGGCATGACAGTTCATATATATATATATTCTTTATGCAATTAAAAATAATCTAGATATTTTTACCTCATTACAGATGGTAGATACTAGATTTTTTTCATTTCTGGATGATTTTCATTCCATTACAATATGCAAAACATCACAACAAGCAAAAAAAAATTTTTTAAAAAAAAAAGAGAGATAAAGTCTTAGATTTGTACATTAAGAAAATAAATATACTCATATGTATCCATAATATGTCTAACCACAAGAGTCCTTAACTAACTGACATTATGGCATAGACAAAGGTAAAACATAAAAGATGATGGCCTAATGTCAACCATACTGCTACACAACCAAGCTTGAAAATGAAAAGATAATTCCAATAAATAATTATCTTAACAATATTACGTCGTTGTGCATTACGCAATAATAAATAAATGCAAGCACAGGAAATGAAAGCTGTCACATGATTCTACCATGATTAAACCAAAACAAAGGTCAAATATACCACCTTTGTTTGTTATAATTGCAAAGATTGCATGAAAAAGTTGACATCTCGATAGCTGTATTTTTAGAACTAAACAAGATAGATGCATATGTTCGATTCTAGAATGAATTTCAATCACGCAAGATTAAAAGGAATTTGTTTCATCCACCAATATAAATCAAAATGTAAATATGCCTAAGTTATAAAAGCAAACTGAGTGATTTAAACTGATTGTAAAGAACTCCAAGTTTCAATAAAATCATAATGTGAAAAGAAATAAACAATAGCTAGCAATCATCAAGAATAGTTCTTTACTTTTATTATGCCACTTCCCATGCAAAGAAACAATCCTATAAAAATTACATATACTCATGAGAGTATTGCAATGTAGTCTAGCTAAAGAACTATGCCATAGGAGATCAGATGTCAGCTCTTCATGCCCATAAAAGCATTATGATACATATGGTATGCCTATTTTATTAAATATTGTGTCAAGAACAATGACCTTCAGTGGACCGTCTGTGCTTTCTTTTAGGGCATGTCTATTAAACCTATGGACAGTATATTGCTTGAGGAGATCTACCACCAGGAATAAGAGACTGTGAACATAATGGACAATGCTTGCCAGACTCAGGAATTTATTTTATTAATCCAATTGATGTGTATTATTTTCTTTCTAATTTGTTATTTATCATCTTATTTTTATTTTTTATTTTTTTATTCTTTTCGTTTTCACATTTGGAAGCTTATGCTTCAGAAAATTATTTTAAGCATAAAAGAGGGGAGGAATTAGATTGAGTAATTTATTTATGGTATTAAATAAAATTTAGGTTTATTTACCCCTCCAGTAGCTTGACACCAACAGGCTGAATGTGAGATAAGGTAATATTTTGATGATGTTCCACATTAAAAGCATACTATAGTGACAGAACAGAGTTTTCATTATTTGTTGAATGTTTTACTAATATTTATTATATAGTTGTTTTTCTGTGTATATGACTAATTTTCCTAAGTGGATGATCTTTCCTATCAACATTAAAAAATTAAGTATAGGTGGCTCCTCTCCTCTTAGAAGGATGATCATAATCATCAGGAATTAGACACTAAATGCTACTCCATAATGCGACTTAACTATATTAATTTAAGTTAGATTTGTGATTTTCTGAAATATTTTTTTTATATTATCTTAAACTTTGTAAATAAAGATTCTTAGGGTATGGACTTCTATCATGGGATTTGGGATTAGGTATCCATTATATTTAGCTCTTAAGTGATAGAAAGCCATCCTTGACTCATACAATTATATATGTTAATATTGTTAAATTAGATTTGTTATTTAATAAATGTTAAGTTATTTCAATCAATATGATCTCTGCTTTGTCATCATCATTATGCATTCACACCACTAAAAATATATGCTAAACATTAATATCCACACATCTCTTTATATATATTGTTATCAGGAATATTCTGAGAGTGTACATTAATTGATCCTCACTTATATAGAGGTACAGTAGTTGTTAACCTGAGTAATCCCACCCCTAAATAGAGCTGAGTGCAAATTTTTCCAGAGTTCGAATACTGAGGCATAATGGAGCTAGAAAATGGGGATGAGATGTGGAAGAACTAGTCCAAATTATATCTAGATTTAATTAGTAAACATTGAGCCAGCCCATTGAAGATAGATGTGATTATAGACTAAGCATTTTATCATGCCATCACCAGCATCCTATCTGAAGACCCCAGGTCTGACTGTAGTTAGATGCGCTCCCCGTTTATTGTGACAACGACCAGCCCACTACATCATATATATGAGAATGGAAACAGAGTGAGAATAGAATGATTATTTATTAATAAAAATAAAAGAAAGGAATTAAAATACAATTAAACATTATATATGGCTCAAGTATATACATTTATCAGATATATATTAGTCCTTTAGTTAAACATTAATTCTGTTTTACTTACAATATTATCTACTAAGACTATGAAATTGTTGGTAATTATTATTCGCTGAATCATGGAATTTGATTCAACCAAATTATTATTTAAACATTAATGTTATATATATATATAATCAAACATAGAAATAAATTTATTCCATTGCACTGTTATTTCAAATAATTTTTAAGTAAATAATATAAAATGTCAATATGTAACAGCATTGATTGATGTTTAAGCACTTGGAGATGTCAAGTAAGAAAAGTTTAAGTGTTAAACAGTCTTAATATATGCTTAGCATGCTTTCAATATCTTTGTCACAATATAACAATCATAACAATGAATTAATAAATTGTGGACAGAAGGTTTGATATAAGTATGTAAATTGTATGCAAATAAGTTTACATGCTCCACTTTTTAGAAAGGGGAAACAGGATGTTCTTAATACAGTTTTAGCATTGTTGGTGATAAGCCAAGCCTCCTTTATTTTAGTTTTACTTCATTCTTTTCTACACATACAATACTGGCTGCAATAGGTTCAAAGATATGACCAAGCTGGTTTTCATGCTCATGAAATATGGATATATGTTTTGGATAGTTTTTGGCTCTTTTGTACAAATATTAATGCTGGGATGGTCTTGTTTTAAGGCTAGCATGGGTTTCTCTGAAATATATGGCATGCAGTTATTTGATTGTCTGGAATCTTGTATACAGTATGGAGAGTTTATTTAGGGAGAAGTTTATCTTTGAAATGGTTGATCATATGGGTGGAGCTTGAACGCAAATTTTATATGATTCTTAACAAATTTTATTCATACTTCAAGAAAAGTTAAAGGCAACCCCCCCCCATACCATATACAAGATTCCTTGCAATCAAACCTACTGCTAGTGCCATATATTTCAGAGACTCCTGTGCCAGCCTCAGGGCCAAAAACAATCCAGATCATAAATCCATATTTCTTTAGCACAAAAACCAACTTGGCTATACCATTGAACCTATTGCAGCCACCTTTGTATGTATAGAAAAGAATGATGCAAAACATAAATTAAAAGAGGTTTGGCATATTGCCAACATTGCCAATGCTATAGATAAAAAAGAAACCTGTTTCCCTCTTTCTAAAATACAGAGCATGTAAGCTCATTTGCATACAATTTACATGATACTTATATCACATCCCTGCCCACAATTTATTCATAGCTATGATTATAATATTGTGATAAAGATATTGAAAGCAATCAGCATAAATTAAGACTGTTTGACTGTTAAGCTTTTCTTACTTGGCATCTTCAAGCATTTAAATGTTAATTACAATTCCTTAAGAAAAGTAAACTAGCAGATTATAAAATTACAACGGCAATAATTAATACATTGTACGGCTTAAACCTGCATTTATATATGTAATGTATGTGGGATTCGAACTGTGTGTGTAAAAGGTCTACCCATCCCTCGCATATGTATGTATAAGTGGATTATTCTCCTGTACATGAGGGGTCAGAATGACTAATACATCAACATGGGTAGGATGAAAAGCTTGGCACTAACATGGGCTTTGAACGTTTCATCATCAGATTTTCAATGAAATGGAAGGCTGAAGAGTTGTGCCTTGTGGTAGTTTGAAGCCTGTCCATTAACATATGAGTATTGGTTGTCTTAATATAAAGCTGAGCACTGATTGTATATGTGTGGAGATGGTAATCTGGACCAACGGATGAGTGCTGGTTTAGCATGAAATACGAATATTGGTGATTATTTACCTTTTCAACATGGGTGTGATCAGGTGGGTCAGCAATATGAGATGGCTCTGAGAGTAGTGGGTCATGTGAAAGTCTGAGTTCAACAGCAATAATTCTAAAATAAAATACCAAAGAAGCTTTTTTACCTGAAAATATTTTTTATGTTCTCAAGGTGAATGTAATAATTTAGTAAATATTACAACATAAAGAACTATTGTTACTTAATGACATATTATTTATTTAAAAATTATATATATCAAGATAAAGAAAGATTTTAAAATTATTATCTTTAAAATCTCATTCACTTCTTGGAAAAAACCCTCTATTGAAAATCTCAAATGGAAAAAAAAACAAAAACATTATATCTATAAACGAATGAGTAACACTTTCACAATAATTAAATTCAGGCCATTTCAAACTTAAACAATAATTTTTTTACCAATATTATTTTACTTATGCACAAATATTATTGGATATCTTATATATATAAGTGCAGTTTCCAAGTCAATAAAAGAAATTTATTTACAAAAGTGTTAAGAAAGATTATTTTTCTTATATAGTTATATACAGATTCCTATCATTTATCTTTCAGTGTTGTTCTTATTTATCAGTCTTAATTATGATAAATAGACACCAGAGGTCTATAATAGATAGATCTTGATTGGTGGATCCTTTTCTTTCTATGCACTTCTATCAGTTGAAAAGCAATGGACAAAAACATGTGTAGCCATCCACAGCTAGATGTCTTTGGATAACTATAAGCACAAACATGAAGTTGAAGAATGTATTGAAAAATACCCTTATATGCTAATGATAATACTCTGATATGATAATGGCTTGTTTCCTTATTTTTATAGACTGACTGGGTAAGGTTTTCTTATCAATAGAATCAGGATTTTACTATCTCCAGAAATTTAATATAGAATGCTAACTGACTGAGTGTTCAAACTTTGACTTTCTTTCTTAATGCTCTCTTTAAATTTTTGTTATAGATTTTTTATATTGCACTTTTTGTTGTCCAAAGAGCAAGTTTTTCTCCATTCCCCCTTTTATCTTCCTTTGTGTGTGTGTGTGTTTGTCTCCTCCATTTTATTAAAAATTGTTTCGTTAGTTCTAATATTTTGTCTCTTTATTTGCTGTTCTCATCATAAAGTCTTAAACAAAACCAGAAAGTCCTTATATCTGTAGTTCCCTTCATCTATGTTTCTTACCTTCACAGCTGGATAGACTTCAATGTCATCTACTAGCAATAGAAACCTCTTTAATAATTTGCACAAATTTCAAAATCAGGTTTGTATTATTTACAATAAAAAAATAATAAGTAAAAACATTAATGGACATTTGACATCGTTTTTAGTTGTTTTCAGAACAATGAGAAATAATTTTATAAGTTCGGTGATCCTATGATAAGATTAATTTGTTTTGGACAATAAAAACATAATAACAATTGTTAATTGTTGATATTAATAAAAAATGGAGAGGGGATAAAAAATATTAGCTGATCTTAAGAAATAATAGAATAGAGCATGAAAGAGGTAATTTGTTAGAAACATTGAAGTTACCTTTAATCATTGTACTGACGTATAATATTTTTAATGAAAACAAAATATCACCTTGTTGAAAAAAAAATCCTTGCTTAAAACATAAAAATAATGCCCACGATCAAATATTAATCTTTATTTAAATGTATATAGTTATTTAAAAAGATTATCTAATAGTTTAGCTATTTATCATTAGGAATAACATAGTCTTAGTTAAACTGAATCTCAGAATCTGTGTCAATGTGACCTTTGCATAGAATCATTAATCTTTCAATAAAATTCCGTCAGAGGGCATGACATCTATTTGTTACAGTCATGGCTATCTTATTCATTTTTAATTTTTAGTAGAATCATGAAAATAGCTCATTTCTATTCGTTAAAGTAATATTATTTTTACAAACGCAAACAAAGAGATGATTTTATTTTTAAAACAATATGTTTTCTGACTCTTTTTTAAATAATGGATATGTTTACCGACACACGGTTCTAAAATACTTTTTGGAAACAAGCGTTTGTTTACTGGGATGCGAATGAGCCATGGCGGATTGGAGAACATTAATTTTACCTCTATTTTCGATGCTCTTACATTTAATTGCAGCTGAAGAAAATAAATACTGTGAGTATTGTGTTCTTTATATTGAGATACACAATATAATCAATAATTATTTTTTATACCGTAATTCAATTATAAATATTTACAATAAGTAACACATAATAACGTTTAGCGTTCAGCAAAACCCATTGTATTTCAGTGTTTATTTTTCAGTCGAATATTATCATTTTTATTAGCTTAAATAATGGAAATTTTATAGTATAATGAAATGAAATATTTTATACTCATATATATGTGTGTGTATAATTCTTATATATATATATATTTATAATTTCATGCATATGGGCAGCTTCCACTTTGGGTTATTTAAAAGGTGAATATTGTTTATATATCTGTATCTATTTCTAGTATCAAAAGTCATGCCCTAAATTATTCAATATATTATCTTTATATTTTTTTAACAAAGGTAATTATTACACGGGTTTTTTTTTTCATTTTCTAATTAATATCTATATATTATTTTTTTAATTTCCTCTATAATAACTAATTTTTTAATATTTTTTATTTTTTAACATCATTATAAACTCTCCATAATTACGTCTCAAATTTTCATGTATTTTTTTTACCTTCATAATTAGCTACAATTCAAATAAAAATTTTAAAAAAAATAGTTGCTTTGTTGCTGTTATTGTTTTAAATAAAAACTATTTATTAAATATTCATATAGCAATAATAGAGAAATATATACATGGGAGTTTTAGATAATAATAAAAAAAAATGTCTTTGATGCTCTTCGCGTACATTTGCATAAAATTTTTGTTTTTAGATAATTCTATCAATTTTCTTCCACTTATGTAAAATAGTTTATTACAACTTCGCTTGTATACTTTTGTTTATTGCTTCATTGTAACTTCATTACCATATTTTAAGTTTTGTTTATATTGTTTTCTAGTTTTGTATCGTTATACTTCAAGTGTGTGCTTTGTTTCATTTGATCATTTCATTCATATCATTTTTTTATCTTCATTTATGATATCAATCCTTTAGAACTTATCTTACTTGATAGTTTGGCCATAATCTGGGTATTGAGTCAATTGTTTTTAGAGTTGAATTTCGCTTATGGCTAATTATATTTTAATATTTATATTCAATTTTCTCCTCCTTGTTCTTTAAACAAATTATTGATGATATTATTTATATCTAACATATTACATAATTTTTGGGAAACCTTTGGGTTTATGACTGCCAAATTTTGATTATTTCCCACATTTATTTTTGTATAATTGACTGCAGTGTAAATATAGTTACCATTTTGGCTTCAAGCAATGTAAAACTTCTGAATTATGAGCACCCTTTAATGTTTTAGTTAATTTCAGGTAGTAGACATATCATTTTATATATAATTGTGTCTAATTAGAAGTTATTAACATTTAAAGCATAATAAATCAAGGGAAAACTATTTCTCAAAGCATAGAGCAAAATTACAAAATAAAATAATCTCGTACTACTGATACACATGACCACACACATGTAGAAAAGATAAATAATCACCAATATACGTATTTTGTGCTGAACCAGCATTCAGCAGTTGGTCCAGATTATCATCTCCCACACATGACCACACACATGTAGAAAAGATAAATAATCACCAATTTATGTATTTTGAATCATCTTCCACACATATATATAATCACATTATGTATATGTGTGAGAGATGATAATCTGGACCATGGGCGGGAGACGATAATCTGTACCAATTGATGAGTGCTCATTCAGCACAAAATATGTATATTGGTGATTATTTATCTTTTCTATATGTGTGTAGTCATGTATGGGAGATGATAATAATCTGGACCAACTGATGAGTGTTGGTTCAGCATGAAATATGTATATTGGTGATTATTTATTTTTTTCTACATGTGTGTGGTCATATGGATAGGTTGAAGATTGTTTGAAAGTCTGAGTTCATATCCCCTATATTTACAATTAAGTTCCAGGTATAAGAATGCCTTTATTTCAAATCTTAAAATAAAATAATGTGCTTCATTTTAATTAATCAAGACATCATTTTGAAGGACTACTCAGAAAATCAATTTTTTAAAAAAAATATCAGATTTCTTCACTATTATTTTTAAAAAGTATTTTTTTTTTTCTGACGAAAAAATAATTCTAAACATCACTCAAAAATAATAATATTTAATTTCATTATGCATCTCCAGTGTTGATATAAACTTCCAGGAAATGCTTATGAATTTATTACCAAATCATTACTAACCATCTCTGATTTAAACTTCAGTACTATTCATAAACTGACTACACAGATGTTTAAAAGAAATAGAATTAAAAATCATGAAGATAATAAAACTTATTTTAGATAGTTGCCAACAAATGCAACCAGACTAGCTAAATAATATGAAATCAGTTAATGTGGCAATGTATCTATTTCATCAGCAATATATACATATATATTAAACATAGTTTTACCCTCTAATACCATTTACAGTTAAAGTAAATTATCAGTGATTATTAGATACCTTAGTTCCTTTTAATCCTTATCCTTAGATCAGTTTCTTATTTTTATCTTTGTTAATGAGGTTTGGAATTTAAAAAGGATTATGCATCTAATAATCAGTTTTATTTTACCATTCAAGATAAAAATCAGAAAACTCAAGTCACTCTATCATTTGAACTCAAGCCAATCTTCTTGAACAGTTATATAGATCTGATTACAGTTTAGTAACTATATATATATAATTATCTATCATCATTATTACAGATCTTCCCAGAAAATGCTAATGAATTCAATGCAGTGTCATTACTAATTACCTATGGATTTAAACCTGTATTTTTGTAAACTAGCTAAATGGGTGCTCAAAAGAAATAGACTTGTAATAACTACTCTTTCTTATTGCATTGCCAAATGTATACCATATAATACTAAATTGTCCATTCACTTTACTACTGTTACACAATGCTTTATTTACCACCCTTTCTTACACTTTAAAGTCTTGATTGCCCCAGAAATCTTCTTCAGAACTTTATATCTCCTAGCCTTAATTCTAAGTTTAGAAGATTGCTGGGGTAATTGAAACTGTAAATTGTAAAAAAGGGTAGCAAATAAAGCATTAGTTCTGAAGAAGATTGCTGGGGCAATCGAAACTGTAAATTGTAAAAAAGGCTGGTAAATAAAGCATTGTGTAACAGTAGTAAAGTGAATGGGCAATTAAGTATTATATAAGAAATAGACTTAAAACAACATGAAATTAATGAAATTTAATGGAGATAGATGATTGCAAAACTTATTATTTTATCCTCTTCTCTGTTTATATTAATGCAATCATATTTATTAGATAATAACTGAAGTTCTTCCATCAATAATTATGAAATACTCCAAAAAAATAAAATTGATGAAACCATATGATATGGCAACTTCTTTATTATATTAGATATCTTTCTATTAAAAACAAAAGCAATTCTTCTCAAGTGACTACTCTGGAGTTAGATTTGTATAACTGTCTGAAAAGGTTGACTAGGGTTTAAAATCTTAGGCTTATTTCAATTTTCAGGTTTTAGCTTGAATGGAAAAACAAAGTTAGAGATGATTGCTAGACACACATCAGTATTATTTCTAGCTTTGAATTCCATGTCTTATTGTTAAAGACAAGGCCAAAGTCAGAAACCAGTCTGGGGATGGAAATTTAAGGGCATTAAATCTGGTAATCATTGATTACTTTTGGGTATATGACTTGAGAGTGGAGAGTTCCTCTTGTTTTATCATACTCTGCGAGCTGGAGAATTGATTTGTTATTATTGACAGTCTATCATCAACCATTATCAATCCATTGCAGGATGAAGGTCTCTTCAAGTTTAATCCATCTTCTCTGATCTTTAGCTTCTCTTCTCTGCATCCCCCCTGCACACTTTCTTATTTCATCTATCCATCTCACATGTGGTCTCTTTCTCGGTCTTTTACAATCTCTTAAAATACAGTTTAAAATTTCAATTGTCCATCTATTATCATTTCTTCTAACAATATGTCCAGCCCAACTACTTCCATTTCAGCATCTAAATTTACTTTAGATAGTAGTTTAGCTTTTTTGTTAGCAATTCTTGTTCACTTTATGTAAAATAAAGGTACTGCAATGTGTTCTATATTATTGCATTTAGAAGATAGATGTCAGTTCATTATAAAGATCATGAACATTTTCTTCATTATATTCTTAGGTGGTCTTTGATTGGTTTAACTTTAGTATGATTTTTAGGGGCTGTTTGATATTATGCATGTAATATTGGGAGTGAGTTCTATTTATAGTCATAATTTGACAATTCATTTATATGTTTTGAAGAATATTATTGGATTATTGGAATAGTGTGTAAAATTTATCTAGAATCAATGGATTAGCTTTCTTAATATTATAATAGGCTTTTTTTAATCAGAATTTTTTATAAATCTCACTACTTCCAATATGTAAAGGTTTGAAAAAATAGGAATCCCTGTTACATATTGTTCCATTTGATAAATTCAAGATTTGCTAAATTTATACCTGTGACATGCACAGAGACACTTGAAACATCCTAATGATGCTTTTTGGATCACTTGTATCAAGTTCACTATATCTTATTGCAACTTTAATTGGAGTAAAGCCTTTTCTATTTTTTTGTAATTTTTTTTCTTTGTATCTGCATCATCATCATCATCATCATCATTATTATTATTATTATTATAATAATAATAATAATAAGTATTTTAAGCCAATAAGCATCACATGATCACCATTTCTTATGCTTGCTCTTAACTAATCTTAAACTAGTCTGGGGATATTGGATGAGTAGGCACTAGATGGGGATTTTATGGACAAGCCTTCTCGCATCCATTGATTACTCTGGCTTGCACTGAGTGGCAATGCTTATAGAGTGTTTTGCCTGTTTTAATATAAGTATTTAACTTTTCCTGTTAAATTTATGATTTATTCATTGTTTAATTATTCACCCTCTTCTTCTTTTTCCTACCTGGCAATAGGTACATTTTTCAGGTTTCTTAGATAACAAAGTGATTTTCCAGTACATCCAATGATTCACCTTACTTAAATTTTTTTAATTTTAAATTTTTGATTTTAAATCTTTGATTTATTATTTTTCTTTGTTATAATTTTTTTTTAAAGTATGTATTTACTGCAAGTTGCTATTTGGTTTACTTTTATTTTATTTTCCGTTTTAGAATATTTTATATAACTTCCTCCTTTAATATTAACGATTATTGAAATTATAACCACATTTATTTTTTTGTTACAAGTTTTAAGACTCATAATTGTTTGTTTTGTTTATATACTATCTTACTATTTCAATATTCAAATTTTGTTTAACTCTTAACTTTAATATTTATAAGTTTTATTTTATTTATCAGTTTTATTTTACAAATTTCTTTTTTGATGACGTAACACTTTCAGAAATCTGAGCAAATAGAAGAAATGATGCCTGTTGTAATTGCGTTTAAGTTGCGCATTCTTTTATAACAAAATAATATAAAATCTCAGAAATAGTTTTTCAATAATTTTTTGCAGTAATATTAGTAGCAAAATTTTAATAATTTTTATTTATATTTGTTCATCTAAATTTTAACTGCACAAATTTAAGAAAAAATAAAAACATCTGATTGGTCATTGTTATCTCAAGATGGCGTTAGTGATGGTGAAACTGTTTGACATCTTGACCAAGAAATACAAGTTTAATACCATAATGTGAATTACAGATATTATATATTTAAGTGTGATTGTCTATATTTCATATATGATTAGGGCTCTAAATTTAGGACCAACTCCAAACATAATCTATTATTTTAGAAAATTATGAAAACTATTAATATTTGTTTACTTGTATGAAACTTAGGAGTACATTTTTTTTTGGGTTGCTTTATCATTAATGTAGAATCTTAAAAAACATTAATTTACCTTGACAATAAAGCCACTTACTCAATTCTTTAATAGGTTTATAAATGTAGACATATCAGACCATAGGTAAAGGTAGTATCATCTTTATTATTAAAGGAGATTGCCTTTATAACAGGTTGAGATTGGTAATAGCTTAAAGGTTGATTGTTATTATTAATTTACCTTATCCTTGATAATAAGATAAGGCTTCTGGATGGTCTCAACTACAATGATTATTGGGTGTACATTTATTCTTTATATTTGGAAGTCATCTTAATATTCTCTCTAGCATTTTAATATTTTTTGGAAGCTTATGCATAGATTTTCAAGACTTCCATATCTGATTTGCATATAATATATGCAAAGCTATTATTATAAAGTGCTGGAAACTTTGAAATTGTTCAAATGGAAGTCAATCTCTGATAATGCACTATTTCTTAAATATTATAAATCTCCATGCATTCTCTTGCTGGTAAGAGTTTAAAAAACTTAAGTGAATCATTTACACTTATAATATATAGGGTATATGAGCACAGACTTTCACATGACCCACCACTCCCCACACTATCTCATAACACTGATACACTTGAACACATATATGTTGAAAAGATAAATAATCATCAATATACATGTTTCATGCTAAACCAGCAATCATCAGTTGGTCGAGATTACCATCTCTACACATATATGCTATAAGTGCTCAGATATATATTAAGATAGCCAATCTCACACTTTAATTGACAGGCTTCAATCTAGTCCACACTCCAACTCTTCAACTGTCCATCCAATTGAAAATTTGATAATGGAATGCTCAAAGGCCACCCTGAGGCCAAGATTCTTGTCAAAGTGTGAGGTTTGGCTATCTTAATATATATCTGAGCACTTATAGCATATATGTGTAGAGATAGTAATCTGACCAACTGATGAGTGCTGGTTTAGCATGAAATATGTATATTGGTGATTATTTATCTTTTCAACGTATATGTGTTCAAGGGTATCAGTGTTATGAGATAGTGTGGAGAGTGGTGGGTCACGTGAAAGTCTGTGCTCATATACCCTATATATTACATATATAGACACAGGTACATAATAAGCCTGTGTATTTCAGTTTTTATACTTATAGTATATTAATCTTTAAAATTATTAGCAAAACTTTTCAGCTATAAACAATTTAATTGTATATACTTCCCAATTAACTTTAATATCACAATCAAGTAAATACCAAAGATTTTTTTTCTCTTTTCTGGTTTAATTGCAATATTCACATAAATGTTCTGGATATTTACACAGAAAAAGTAGTCCATTTGTTTTAAATTTAGCTTTTACTCATCCTTATCAAGCTTTGATATATAACATATTATAATCTTAGCACTAAACAGGCAAAACTCTCCTTACAGTAGCGCCACTCAGTGGTGTTTAGTGGCTTCATAACACTAAACATGAATAAAAGCTAAATTTAAAATAAATAGATTACCTTTTCTGTATAAATGTCCTGAACATTTATGTGAATATTAACTATATATATATATATATATTGTAACGATATATAAATATGCCGTTACATTAAATTTAAAATAAAAACTAAGTTCGCAAATAAAAATAAATTTATGAAAAATCTAAAAGCTAAAAAAAAAAAAAATTAAAGAGTTGTTAAACGTATATATTCGCACAGATGCAAAACTTTAAAAATATTTTTTTTTAATAAATAAAAGTATTTGAACATACTTTGTTATAAAAAAGTACAAGATTTAAAGATTTATATATTTTGTAAATGGAAATGATTGTTTATGAATTATTGAAAACCAAACTAGCCCTTAGGGCTCTTATATAATTAAAAAGTCAGAGGATAAGATAGATAAGAGAATAAAAAGAATTAGCTTGACCAATGCAAACACCAGAAATGTCAGCACGGACAGTAATTGAAACACCAGAGGATTAGTGATGTTTTGTTCGTGGAATCTTTAGGATGATTATAAAAGGAAAATTAAAATTAAAACAGTTCCAGATAGTGCCAGCTTTATTGTGTTTGAGACGTGATAGGATGCACACATCTCACTCTCTTTTTAAAAAAAAATGAAATGACTGTAATTCTGAAATGAAACCAGCTAAGGTCACCTCCAGAACATCAGATCGGTCTTCCAATAGAGACACCGTGGGAATTAAAACAGGAACCTGGACTCTTCTACGTGAGCTATGTACTTTACAAATTAACAAAAAGAAAAAGTAATTAAGAACTTTCATCAATTTTTTTTTAAAGATTCAGCTAATCTAAATTTTAAAACTGAACTCTTATTTGATTTTCAAATTGATAATTAATGTTTAAATTATATATATTTGAGTTTGCTAAAAAAAAAAAAAAATTCCATTTTTTTTATTTTTCTATTAATATTTACTAGGATAAATTATTTAAATGCATGAAATTTAAGTTGGGTATGGATGTTGCATGGATTCGTTAGCGGTTAATTATGTTGTGGTTTCCATATTCGATTAGAATATATGTCATCGATGTCAATGTGACATCTTATGATGAATGCCATTGGGTTTCTTGTATTCCCTCTGCAATTGACATTATCAAGGACTTTGTATTTTGATCGGTTATGTTTATTTTGAAATGTTTTTAACTGTGGAATCTATGCAGCCGATCTGTACTCAACATTATAAAACAAATTTTATAAAATTCATCTGTGCGAATTTAAATAAATGTTAAATTTAAGTTGGGCATAAATGGCTATATAGATTTTAAAGTTATATTAATTAATTAGGGGAGGGTGGACTTAGGTTATTTGTTTTGTAGTTAGATTGGGTCAATGGATTGGATATATTGGTGTAATTAGTAAATGTAGTATGAGGTTCGCTACGTGCAGAATCGCTGTATACACCACACAAACCCTTTTGCCTGTGGATGGAATTGTAAGTCGGCAAAAAGGACCGCAGTCCATTCCTATGGAGTTTTTTTGTTTATTGTTCTACTCACCAACAGATGTAGCATTCCTGTTTGGTTGAGAGACAATGTCTTCTCTAACTCTACTTACTGTTCAGATGTAAATTCCTGACAGTATAGTATTTTGTGCTGTTGTATTCATGCTGCATTGAATACATCAATATAGCAGATGGATTGACATTGGTTTGGCTGCGAACTTTTGGCCTAAGATTAAATAAGGGATAGAACATTTTCTTTTCAAATGCAGATCTATGTAGTCTATTCATATTCGATGATCTTAATAAAAATATTAAATTCATTCATACTCAACAATCTTAAAATAATAATTTAAATTAAAAATTAATATTAAAATCTAAATAATAAATGTTATTCCTCAAATTTAAAATGATTATATATGTGCGTAAATAAATATTGTTTGTGAATTAATTACTGGCAGTGGCTTTTATTTTTTTTATATTTAAGATATAAATTAAAAATATATATTATTATCTCTGCGTCTCCACTGAGCTAGTGACAATGGGCTAATGGTCTAAATATAAAATAAAATGGGATCTTAACAGTACGTATCTGCCTACTTTATAAATTTTCTAGGCTCAAATGCCTAGATGGCGCCCTTGTAGTGCAGATTACGGCAAGATTCGATCTTCACTTTCTTTTGGATCGTTATAATATATATATGCATCTTATAAAGTAATATGAAACACTATATTACTACCATCACATGATCACTGTTTCTTATGCTTTGTTATTAAACAGGCAAAGCTCTCCATATAGTAGTGCCACTCAGTTTAAGCCGGAGTAATCAATGGATGCCAGAAGGTTTATGCATAAAATTACTATCTAGTGTCTACTCATCCAATATCCCCAGACTAGTTAATGGCTTATGGCCTTCATCAGGGAGGAGCCTTCAATTCAATTTCATTCTCATAGTTTTCAATTTCATTCTCATAGTTTTCAATTTCATTCTCATAGTTTTGTAGTTAAGTAGAGATAAAAGGTGGCTGCTGGAGGGTTGCATTAGATCCTAAGATCTAGCTGCAGTGCTCTCAGATCCAAGGTTCCTCACTGATGAAAGCCACAAGCTAGAAAGTAGTCTGGAGATATTGGATGAGTAGGCACTAGATAGGGATTTTATGCACAAGCCTTCTGGCATCCATTGATTATTCTGGCTTGCAGTGAGAGGCACTACTATATGGAGAGTTTTGCCTGTTTAGAAACCCTATATTTTAACTCATATATTCTATTCTGTTGATTTATTTATTTTGGCTTCTGATATTAGATTAGTCCTGCCACTATTTAACGATAAAATTAAATACAGTGAACTCTTGATATATTATATGTCTATGCTGTCTTTTTTTTTTTCAAATCCATCATTTACTTTCTACTGATTCAAATCCATTACTTTTTTGAACTCTAAATTTATTTATTTTTGTTATCTATGATTGATAAATCCCAATCTTAATGCAATATTTTTTTACCAATCATAGTTTGTTGTTTTTTAAAATCTAAAATTATACATTTTTTTCTTATTCAAATATACATATTCTTTCTCTATTTTCTGATTTTATAATTTATACTTCAGAGATAAATATTTTTTAAAAAATAGAAACATTCATGGAAGTATATTAATAATTTATATTAATTATTCATTAGATTAGAGATTATCCACTTAATGAATAATATTTCTGTAGTGTAATTTTCACTTTACCACTCTTATACAAGGTAGGGGCTGGTTTCTATTCACTTTTAACATCACGTGGAGTGGTGTAATCATAAAAGTATGACCAAAGGCATGGGTAAAAGATGTGTGATCCCCAAAATGCAAATTTCATGCTAAATCAGCACTGTGATAATTGGCCCAGACTATCTTGGGTGAGAGTGGTGTAGTGAAAATTACCTACATGAGGGGTCAGATTAGGTCAACATGGGTGTGACAAGAATCTCGGCCTCAGGGTGGCCTTTGAGCATTCCATCATCAGGTTTTCAATTGGATGGATGGTTGAAGAGTTGGAGTGTGGAGTGGATTGAAGCCTGTCCATTAAAGTATTAAGATTGGCTATCTTAATATATATCTGAGCACTTATTGCATATATATAGAGAGATGATAATCTGGACCAACTGATGATTGCTGGTTTAGCATGAAATATATATATTGGTGATTATTTTTCTTTTTGACATGTATGTGTTCAAGTGTATCAGTGATATGAGATAGAGTTATGAGTGGTGAGTACTGTAAAAGTCTGTGCTCATATACCTTATATAATACAGGAATATTATTCATGAATGACTAGTAAAATTTAAGTGGTTTGTATCAAAGTTATGAGGACAGTAAGTTTGACACTTATTAATTAAAACTGTGGTAATTGGCTATCTATATATACTAAATAATGAGAAAGATATGTGTAAGAGATTGTGATGTGGGCCAACTGATGAGTGCTGGTTCAGTATGAAATGTGCATCTTGGGGATCATAATGTTTTTTTCACATGTCTTGGTCATATCTTTATGGTTACACCTCTCCACAAAGTGTTAAAAGCAGCTAGAAACCAGACCCTACTCTTGATTAAAAGTAGTATAGAGAAAATTACACTACAGACATTATTTAACTTCATTCCTAATTTGATTTTTTTTTTTGAACAAATTTTATCTTTTTGATATAATTCTTACAATGAAATGTTTTGAAATAAGAATTATTATTTTTCTACAGAACAGGCTTTTTCATACCTGCACTTATATATGTAATATATAGGGGATTTAAACTCAGACTTTCACATGACTCTCAATCATCATGCTATCTCATACCGCTAATACACTTGATCACACACTGTTGAAAAGATAAATAATCACCAATATACATATTTTGTGCTAAACCAGCACTCATCAATTGGTCCAGATTATCATCTCCACACAGGCATACAATCAAAGCTCAGCTTATATTAAGATAGCTAATGTTCATACTTTAATGGATAGGCTTCAAACCACTTACCCCACAACTCTTCAGCTGTCCATTTTTTTGAAAATCTGATGATTTTACAATTAAATTGAAGCATAAAATTTATCCATAGAAAATAAATGTCATTTTATTTATTTTTTCAATTTATAAAATTAAAAAAAAATACTTTTTATAATAAATCAGTGATTAGAAAACTATAATACATTTGAACATATATAATTACTATGATATTTGAACGTATATAATTACTATGATATTAAAATTTTATATATTTAAATACAGGTATACCTTATATCCTTGCAGTTTAGATGTAATTATATGAGACTTGAACCCAGATATTCAAACTCTCTTCAGCTATACACTCCATCTTATACAACTGATACACATGACCACATATATGTAAAAAAGATAAATGATCTCCAATATACATATTTCATGCTGAACCAGAACTCATCAGTTGGTCCTGATCATCATCTCCCATACATATATGCAATTGGTGCTCAATTTACATTTAGATAGCAAATCTTCAAACTTTAAAGGGCAGGCTTCAGTCTGCTCCACCATCTAACTCTTCAGCCTTCCATACCATTGAAAATCTGATGATGGAACACCCAAATCCTTTTATGATGCCAATATTACTGTCATACCCATGTTGACCTTAAGCCATTCTGACCTCTTATGCATAGGACTTTGTCCAATGAGCAGGATATAGGCTGAAACTGTAATATTTAAATACATGTATATTTTATATTAAATACAGGTATATTTTACATCCCTGGAGTTTCGATGTACTTATAGGGGATTCTATACATGAAGGGTCAGAATGACATAAGAAACATGGGCAAGACAGTAATATTGGTATCATAAAAGGATTTGGCCATTCTATCATATTTCCAATAGTATGGTAGGCTGAAAAATTGGATGGTGGAGTGGATTAGAGCCTATCCATTGAAGTTTGAAGATTTGCTATCTTAATATAAATTGAGCATTGATTATATATATATATATATATATGTGTGTGTGTGTGTGTGTGTGTGTGTGAGAGAGAGAGAGGTGATAATTTGGATCTACTGATGAGTGCTGGTTCAGTATGAACTATGTATGGAGACCATTTATCTTTTTCACATGAGTGTGGTTATATGTATCAGTTGTATGAGATAGATTGGAGAGCTGAAGGGAGCTTGGAAGTCTGGGTTCAAATCCTCCAACATGTTATATATATATGCTTTACCTTATGCATGCACACTTACAGTGAGTTTATGATCTCTAAGTAAGGTGCTTATCTGAGTTTTCAATTCTGATATTTTTTTTATAATTTTTAAAATGTGAGAAAATTACTAACCAGAAGATCACTTAGGTAACTGATTTTATTTCTGATATTTATATGAAACTAGAAAGTTCTTTGAAGTAGATTGGGCTTTTGACCATTGGATGTGCACATAGGAAAGTGTTTTATTATGACAGCACAAGTCATTGTTTCTTTCTTGAGTATGGTATTTAACTGAGGATTCAATAAATATTGGTAATATTAGAAGTAATTTTTATTTCCAGATCAATTTTCTTTACTGTTTTTTCCCCCCAGAATGTAGTTCTTTTATGGTGAAAGTACAATTTTTATTATTTGTGCTATGATCAATGGATGTAAATCAATGATATTAGAATTTTTAAAATAATCACTTATCAGACAACTTGTTTATTTTTTTATATTAAGTATTTATGTTCAATCTACATTAGACATTCCAATTTATTCTCAGCTACATAATCTATAATGTATTTTTCAGTAATATACTACAAACTTATTTTATTATTCAAAATTGATTGCATTTGCTAGTTTTCTTTTCTTTTATTTTATGGATTTTTAAGGATTTTTGGTACTAATCAGCACAATACAGCTAACCAAACTAATACTGGATTTTTTAGATCTTTTCATTATGATATTTTATGTCTGTTTACAGTTGTGAATCATCTATATCTTCTAAAAACATTTTAATAATTGTTATGATCAATGAATTTTACAATTGTAGTATCAGATTGTAATTTTATTTAGAAGGTAATAATCCTGCCTCACTTGTGTCCTAACGTGCCCTAAAGATTTTGAAAAAAATAAGAAGCCATCTTATTTTCAAATCTAAACGCACATATATAGGCTAATCTTAAGTGTCTTGAAATTTTGTAAATAAAAAGTAATATTTACATTGATTTTTATATTTCTAATTTTACATTTAAGTTAACTTTTGTTAGTCTGTCATTAAATTACTAAATATAAAATTAAATATATATATAAAGTCAAAAATGTAGTAAAAAAAATTAGTTTTTTTGTAATGAGTATCTTGCCCTTATTCATTTTGCTTGAAATAACATTGAGATTCCTATCATGATAAAAATATGAAAATCAGTAGATAGCATTGATATTTTAAACACGTAAGAATATTTTAATCACTTTTTGAATAATAATAGAATCTTAATAAATAAATTGCTTAAAACATTGAATCATGAAATATTATAACGCTTAATTGTTGTTGCTAAGCAAATACAAGAAAAAAAGTAATCAGCAAAAATATAATTTTTATTTATTACTTTTATTGATTTGATCTGAGCATTTAAAGTTAATTTATTCATATTATATAAATTCAGCATGATAAAATGAAAAGAAATTGTATAATTGGCGATGAAGTTTGCAATGAAAACTATTATTAAACAAAGATGTGGCTCTAGTCCCAATTTTTGTTTTCATTTTCATGATAGTGTTGATGTTGTTGGTTTTTAATTTCAATAGATTTAAATCTGAAATGAGATTTACTAGATGCCGATCGATTATTTCAGTACCAATTTACTCAGCTATGTACATTCCATTTTCTGTTTAATTGTTTTTTTAAACACTGTGTTTATGCTACCAAATAATTTTGGGGATAATTAATCGATAGATATAAAATTCAACATACTTTATATACCTAAAATCTAAAGTCATAAAGAGTTGCAAAATATATAATAGAAAATTAAAAGATAAAAAAAAAAACATTTTCCTTAATTTAAAAATAAATTGTATTCTTCATTGATTATATTGTTTAAAATGTTTTGATTTGATAAGCAATCGGCTGTTCATTTAAATTGTTTTATTATTTTTTTTAGGTTTTAATTTTTAAAAAAGTAAAAATAAACGTCCTTACATTCTTTATTTAGAGATGTTGGGTCATCTATAATGGAGAAAAGAAAGGTAATTGGGAGTTCGGAGCAATTTTGCATTGTCCGTGCTCACTGCCAGTAAATTATTAGGTTCAAAACAAAAGTGATGATGCCCTTTATGGATTTCTGTGAGATCAAAAAGTATACAGCTATCAGGCAGGCAGTAAGAACCCAAATAAATAAGAAAGAAGGATATTAATAATTTTTATTAGTCAGTCATTAGACTAGAGATTATCCACTTAATGAATAAATAATATTTCTGTAGTGGTGTAGTGAAAATTACACTACAGAAATATTACTTCAAATGAAAAAGAAAACCAGCCAGTTCATTTTTATTTGGATTGCTGGTTTGATTTGTACTTTGTATTGAATGAAGCTGGTAATTATTGTTTTCATCAATCTTGATTACAATTTGCAGTCTTTACTCCCTTCTTTAGTCCCTTCCCTCCCTTCCTCTTCTCACTTAAGAAATTTTAAAGACAAATAATGAAACCATAACAAATCTGTCAATTACAAATACTCTACACAATGTAGGAATTGGTTTCTATCTGCTTTTAACACCTTGTGGGTGATCTGGGCCAATTGATAACTGCTGGATCAGCATGAAATGAGCATCTTGGGGATCGTAAATTTTTTTCATGCGTCTTTGATAATATGTTTATGATTACATCCCTCCCCAAGGGGTTAAAAGCAGATAGAAGTCAGTTCCTACCTTGCATGAGGGGGATGTAATAAAAATAACACTGTAGAAATATTATTCATTAAACGGATAATCTCTAATCTAATGAATGAACAAAAAAAGAGATTGTTTGATATTATATATCAATTAATTTTAGGGGACTTGAACTCAAACTTTCATGCTCCCTTCAGCTATTCACTCTATCTCATACAATTGATACACATGACCACACATACATGAAAAAGATTAAAGGTCTCAGTACTCATTACTCACTCTGGATCATCTTCCATATATATATAATCAGTGCCAGTTCAGCATGAAATACATATATTGGAGATCATTTATCTTTTTTACATGTGTGTGGTCATGGTATTGGCTGTATGAGATAGAGTGGACAGCTGTAGAAAGCTTTAAAGTCTGAATTCAAATCCTTTATATTACATTTAAACTTCAAGTATATAAATTATTATTGTATTTAAATATTACAAATTCAGCCTATCCTGCCCATCCTTTTTCTGTGTATTCAAATGGACTAGGTCCTATACCTGAGGAGTCAGAGTGACTTAAAGTCAATATGGGCATGACAATAATATTGGTGTTAACAATGGATTTCGACATTCCATCATCAAATTTTCAATGGTATGAATGACTGAAGAGTTGGAGGGTGGAGTAGATTGAAGCCTGTCCATTAAGGTTTGAAAATTTGCTATCTTATCTGGACCAACTGATGAGTGCTGGTTCAGCATGAAAGATGTATGCTGGGGATCATTTATTTGTTTTACATGTGTGTGGTCATGTGTATCGGTTGTATGAATAGAGTGGAAAGGTGAAGGAAGCATGAAAAGTCTGGGTTCAAATCCAGTATATTACATCTAAACTTCAAGTATATAAATTATACTTGTATTTAAATATTATCAATTAATAAATCAATATTAGGTATTGTTCTGATGAGAAATCAAAAGAAACCTTAAAAATTTAAAATTGACCATATTTCCCCTCTTTCTGCCATTTTGCCACCTCTCCTATTTTCTCAAAGCTAAAGAAGAAATTGAAAAGACAAATAATACTAAAAGTTGCAAGACCTTTCAATGAAAAATAGTAAGACATTTTTAGATTCCATTTTGAATATATAAATTACATAATAGTATTGTGATTTTTAATGGTTATTATGATAAATCCCTTTTCAAAATCAAAAACTCTTTAATTGAGTGATTTAGTCATTCAACATTCTTGTACGATATCAAAGCAAGGTTTTAAAGAAATGAAGTAAATTCTAATGACTAGATTGGTATTTATTATTGTGCTTTTCTTGTCAATTTAACATGTTTGTCATCTGCAAAAGGATACCTTAATTTTATTTGGCCTAAATTTTTTATAATATATATTAGAACCAAAATGTCTATTACAACATTAAATAATCCAATTCTCAATACCACACCATTCCTAATACCATTGTTTGTTTCATTACCATATATTATGAAGTTATGCATTTTCGTATGCTGATCTACTAAACCAATATAATTTCAGATCTCTTGTTGGCATTTTATTTAGTGATTTGAGCAAGATGATGTATGCTTATAAATATCCATCAACAATTCTGTGCATTGCTAAGACTTTAATTATCTGTGTTTTTCAATCATGGTTAAAATTTCTTTTTAATCTACTATAAGGCACAATTCCAACCAAACTTTTTCAACACTTTCAAGCTAAATCTCAAACCTCATGTGTCTTATGCAATATCTGCCCTGAAGATATGCTACATATTTGTCAAACCTCTGCTTATTTTGTATTTCTAAGGCTGTTTATGTTTTATAAGAACATTCTGCTTAACAATTATTTCAAGTATTTTTATTCATATAATGCATCAGTATGGATGTCTGAAAATTTCAGATTTTCTACTTAATAGTTAAACCTTAGATAGAGTGCTGGACTTGACCTGGTATTTTAAATCTAATGCTTGAATATCCTAGTGCCTCACTGATGAAAGCCAGAGCTAGAAATCAGTCTGAGAATAGGGATGTTCTGAAAAGCTTGTTAAGAGCTATTGGCATGCTCCTTATATAACATTTGTAATACGAGGTTATTAAATTAAGTCACATGATATATGACTTGATTTCCTTGCAATTAATACAACAGTAATTATTCAAATACTTCGAACCATATGACATACATGCTATTCCATTATATTTAACACTTAAAAATGCAAATGTATTCAAAAATAAACATTAGAGAATGTTTTAATATGTACTTATATCCCCTCAAGTTCTTATCCATGAATATTATGAATAAAACTTGGCAATCTGCAGTCTTTTTCAGTCATGTAATATCATAATATAAAATTGTGTATTGAGACTAACATTCCACAAAAGCATAGTACTTTGCAGTAATAACACATTCCTAAGTATTTACCCATCAAAACTGTTATATATATTTTTTCATTTAAATGCATTTTGTTAGTATATGATGACATGGAATTGTGCACAGTATATTTTTTCTGTGTAATTTTGTATATATGTATTCATGAATATGTTAAACTTTGATGTAGAAAATATTCTTAATAAATTAACTATTCAAAAACTTAACAGATAGTGATGATAGAAAAACCTTAAAAAAATTAGTGGTTAAGCTTCTCAGTCTCAATTAATTTTATTATTTTGGTAATTTTTTAGGTAGATATTTATTATAATGATGTAATTTCCTTCACTAAATTACTTGTATATATTGTTGTTATTCTGCCAAAATTGAAATGGTGCATGGACCTTCTACCAACATAACATAAAAATTCTTTAAAATTTTTATTTAATGTGCTCTGTAAAATTATTAAATGCAACAGTAAAATAATAAGAGCATGTGATATATTCTTAATATACTGGATATTAAGGTTATTGATCTAATATTATAAAGGTACATCTATGTTGGAATTGATATATGAAACAAATTGTAAAACCTTTCTAAAAATGTAGGCTATAGTGAATTTGAGTAGGGTATTTTGATGAGGCCGCTTCTATTATGTTACAATCTCATAAATATTCTAATAAGCAAGTAGTTTATACTTTGTGGCTAATTATGAATCAAAAAATATATATAATGCGCTAACACACACAAGCACACAAAGCTAAAAACAAATAAAGCAAATATATATTATTTTAATATCTATTCATTAAATGGCTAAGCGCTTTCAAGGTTCAAGCCCTCATAATCATAGCCGTATTACAAAATATAATAAATTGACTTGGAGTGATGCAAATTTATGCAAATGAAATAATTATGCATTCCATTTCTTGGATATTTTGTAGCAAGAGTCTTTTCTATTGATGGCATCGCCATCTCTAGATATAAAGAAAGCTTCTTTTATCTTTCTTTTTAGATCATGCCACTCTCTGCATACCACCACTGGATTTCCCGGTTGACAATCATGCCCAGCTGAAGCACGGTGCTGCGCAAAAACTGAACTATGAGCAGTGTCCAACAACGCTTTATTATAAGAATAAGTGTGTTGCGATAGCCTAGTGGAGAGAGAGGCCCTAGTCTCACCATAATATGATGATCTACAAAATTTTTCAGGGCAGGCAATATTATAGACCACTTGAGGTGTCAGCGAGGGTGGTAGGCAGTCTTTGGTATTATTAATTAATTTGTTAGAGTTAGGAGGTATGTGAAAACATAACTGGTATTTATTATTGAAAATATTATAAAAACATTTATGCATACTAGGCAGGTAAGGGAGTAGGAGTCTTTGCTTGTCAATGTTAGGGACTTTATCATTTATTTTAACAAAAAACTGTTTTATCCTCCTGTCAATTACCTTCACATCAAAACCAACTTTTATTAGGTCGTCCCTATATGATGTGAGGTTAGCTTTTTTATCAGCCTCAAACTTACATAGGTGCATATTTCTAAACAAAAACGAGGTTAAGTTGGTGAATTGGAAAGAGGGTGGGAGTGTCCTCTAACATCAAGGGGTTTGATTAGCATTTTATAATTAATATGTGCGTGTTCTCGCTGCATATGTAGGTCCAGGTATTTAACTTGTTTATGGGCATTTTCATTCTCCAAGTTAAACGTAAGCCCTGTAGTGTTTTGCAGTTCATTTTTTATTTGTAGAATAATCGGAGAGGGAGCGGCTATGAAGATATCATCAACATATCTAGTGTATATGGATAGCAAGTTAGATTCCTGGTATCTTGGAATTATTTGCTTTTCAAAATAATTTAAAACTACACTTGAGATGATGCCACTCATAGGGGAGTCCCATTGGCCAACCATCTTTCATATGAAACCACTGGTTTTTGACAGGAGGGTAAAACAGTTTTTTGCTAAAATAAATGATAAAGTCCCTAACATTGACAAGCAAAGACTCCTACTCCCTTACCTGCCTAGTATGCATAAATGTTTTTATAATATTTTCAATAATAAATACCAGTTATGTTTTCACATACCTCCTAACTCTAACAAATTAATTAATAATACCAAAGACTGCCTACCACCCTCGCTGACACCTCAAGTGGTCTATAATATTGCCTGCCCTGAAAAATTTTGTAGATCATCATATTATGGTGAGACTAGGGCCTCTCTCTCCACTAGGCTATCGCAACACACTTATTCTTATAATAAAGCATTGTTGGACACTGCTCATAGTTCAGTTTTTGCGCAGCACCGTGCTTCAGCTGGGCATGATTGTCAACCGGGAAATCCAGTGGTGGTATGCAGAGAGTGGCATGATCTAAAAAGAAAGATAAAAGAAGCTTTCTTTATATCTAGAGATGGCGATGCCATCAATAGAAAAGACTCTTGCTACAAAATATCCAAGAAATGGAATGCATAATTATTTCATTTGCATAAATTTGCATCACTCCAAGTCAATTTATTATATTTTGTAATACGGCTATGATTATGAGGGCTTGAACCTTGAAAGCGCTTAGCCATTTAATGAATAGATATTAAAATAATATATATTTGCTTTATTTGTTTTTAGCTTTGTGTGCTTGTGCGTGTTAGCGCATTATATATATTTTTTGATAAATATTCTAAGGAGAGGAATATAATCAAGGATAAAATACAAAGAAAGGATACTATAATTAAGCAAGATATTTAACTGATTAAAGAATGGCATATAAAATAAAAATATATGAATACATTTGTGTTTTACATATTCATTTTGTAATCATTATAGAGTCAATTTTAACTCTTTTTATCATGTTTTTTCTTCAGCTAGAATGTCCTTGTTTATGAATATTTGTTAATGATGATTATATATATAATTAACTCTCTGTTATAACATTTCGTTAAATTTTATAGACTCTATAGATTTACAATATGTTTATTTATTATATTCGATCAAACCTTATATGCTTGTATACTTTTTAATATTCTTATCCTCTGTTTTGTGTGTTCACCTACAGTTATATTTTAATGCTCTATAAACTGTATGTTGACTAATTATGCTAGAAATTATAAAAAAAACTTTTCTTTGTATTTTATTTAGATTTTTTAAAATCGAGATGATTTTTAGCGGTAAATTATATACACATTCTTAAGCAATCTTTGGATATTTATTTATTTATACGCTTATACTCTACATTATATGCGAAGTCCTAAGTTTATTATTTATACTGTATTTTTTAAATGCAACATTAAATAATTTTTTCATCATTGCCTTTCATTTGCAGTCTGTTGTTAAACAAGCAGAGAGATTTCTCATTTTTCCAAACTATGATTAATTTGACTATTTTAAAATAATATCTCGCATCATTCTGTGACTCATCTTCGAGATTAGTAATAAATTGCGGAATACTGTATATAAGTTTATTAACATATAATGGACTCAAACGAATTATTTTTTAAAATCTTATAGATATATATTCATTTGAATAGGAAAATTTTTTGAAAGCCCCCCCCCCTCCAAATCTTTTGTATATATAAGTTTTTTACTATTATTATTAGAGATAGAAGTTTTGTTTTTTAAAAAAAACTGAATATTTTGCTCTTACGTAGGATTTATATATATATAAAGTTGGATTTCACTTATCTTTGAAAAAAAATATCGGGGTGTTGATTTAGTATGCGCTCACGGCCGCCATTTTGAATTACAAGAAACACCCAAACCATGCTGATACATACAAAGCGATGTAAATAAAGTTGATTACATTTGTTTGAAACAGTCAGACCACGTTGAATAAATTCTCCATTGCTAACACTCTAGAAAATTAATATACGCAAAGTATACAAATGAATACTAATTACGCAGTGATATGCTAATTGGGCAGACTATGCAATGCACAATAAAAACTGTAGAAATCAATCGAGACCAAAAGAAAGGAAAAGAAATAGAGTAGCCGTAGTAATATGAAAGTGTGTGTATGCCACACAAAGAGGCCAAGAAATCCATTGAGTGATAATGCATTGTATTTAGTCTAATATATAATATATCTAATATGAGAAGTTTTGTGACTATCTACAACTGAATTTAAAAAAGAACAAGCATGTGAGCAAGCTGATTGTAAATGTGAAGATTTATACAGTTATGGATCTTGGAGAAAGAAGACAATAATAGAGGAATAAAGATTTTGGACAAATATACGCAAGGACAAGGACACATGCTAGACTACAGAATGATGATTAAGTCCCTAAGTATAAGAGGAGAGGTACATTTTAGATCAATAACCCCAATATCAAATAAATATGCAGGATTGGAGGGTTTCTTTCACCATGCAAGTTTGAATATGATAAAAAGAACAACATTGAACAATGCACAAATGATTTCCAAAATATGAGATATAATCACAATAAAATCATAAACACTATAAAGAAATTTTATAAAAAAAAAAATCCTCACCCCTACCAACAAGTGGAACCTAAAAATTGGATAAGCCTATCTTACATTCCAAAGATTGCACACAAATTAAAAAATATATGTAAAAATAAATTTAATATAAGCTTTTAAACTGCTCCAACACTTAACCAATTAATCAATAACTCTAAAGACACTATATCAAATGAATTGGCATATCAAGTGGCCTATAGAATTACATGCAGCCAATCATCTTGCAATACTACATATTATGGGGAGTCGAGGGCCAATTTGTCAACACAGATATTTATATAATAAATTACTCAGAGACAAAGAACTCACTTAAATATTTACAGACTATGACCAGAAAAGTGGTCATAGATTCGAGCTAACAAAATCACAGATAATGTACATAGAGAGAGAGAGAGGGAGTATAGAAAGTGGAAGATTTAAAGGAGCATGTGTACCCATTTTAAATAAATGGACTATTTAAATATTCAAATTTAAATTTTAAATTAAAATGTTGTGAATAGTTAATTAAACATTGATATAAAGAACCATTTAATCACACCACTATATGCCAGGAATATAGTATAGTAAAAATATATTAAAATCATGCTAAGCAGTAATAAGATAAATATTATTTTTTAAAAATTACCTTTTCTGTGTGTATTTTCATTTTGCCAGATATTACGTTGGCTCAGAAAAGAAGAAAATTAGTAATAATTTAACTCACTGATCACTGATTATTTTATTGGCCAAGTGAGGTAAAAGTCTAAACTTTTAATTTGTCAATTCACAAACTCAACCATCAAAATATATTCATCTTTTAATATTATATTCACTTTAGTTTCGTTTGTAAAAAGTATATTAATAATTTGTCAGGTTATGAAAGTGAACGAAAGTTTTTTCAAAAATAAATTTTTATTTATAATTATAAAAATATTCAATAGTGGCAAATCTAAAATGAATGTTAGTAACCAACTAAAAAGTGTTGCTGACGTCAGTGATTTCTTTCTCAATTTTATGTTGCGGAAAAGTAAATAATTGTTACTAAAATCTTAAATATTTTTACTAAAATCTTAAATATTTTTCTATAATAATTTTATTTTTAGCATATTTTATCAAAATAATTTATAATGTATCAAAAAATACTTTTAAAATGGTCTAAAACATTCGTTTATCACTTTCGAAATGAAACAAAAGAAATCGTAATGATTTAGTTATTGACAAGCATTTTTCTTTGTCCTTGATGGTTAACAGCCAATCAGCATCAAGGACGGACTGCCCTCTTCCTTTGTTATACTTAAAATTTGAATATTATTGATTTTTTACTTGTAAAATAATTCAGAAGAGAGCAGCATCTTACGGAACTTTTTTTAACCTTTAAAAAAAGCTCAAAATCTTAATGGTAGCGTTAAAAATGACGGAATTTCAAGTGACTTGAAGCCGACTGTTTTTAGTCGCAATGATCATTAAAAAGGTTTTAATATACTTTTTTTAAGTGATTTGTGTCAATGTTGTAAATGCTTGAAAACAGAAAGGGCACATATAATGAAGTTATGGAAGAATAAATATGAAAAAAAATGATTATAGAGAAAGTGGATTATTGGTTTTTATGTTGGGTTTGGGAAAAGATAAGGGGGATTTAGATATAAAGGCCATAGAGTTGACAAAGATTATGTTGTAGAAATGGGATGGAGCAGAATATGGGAAAACTTAGACTGGGGAATGTAAAATAAAGTAGCTAACAGGTTTATCTGGGCATAATTGCTGAGAGATTCTTGACTTCGTTTAAGGAGAAGCTACAATACATCACATCAAACTAGAAATTTGCTATATATATATATATATACACTGAACAATGTTAAAAATATATTGTTGTCTGGGCCAATTGATGATTGTTGTTTCAGCATGAAATGTGCATTTTAAGGATCATAGATCTTTTTCTCATCTCTTTGGATTACTTTTCTCCACAAGATATTAAAAGTGGATAGAACAGTCCCTAGTGTGAAAATTGTCTAGTGAAAACTGCCCCGCAGAAATATTACTCATTATTGGATAATCAACGACTAATAAAAATTATTAATGTGATAGTCTTTTTTGGGGGGAAATGGCAAGGAAAGTAGCTGTAATGCTTAAAACAATTTATAAGCAAATTGTAGTGGGTAAAATATAAGTTTATGAGTGGTTTAAAAAAGTGTCAAATTTACCACATCCCAAAAAAGCATGGTGAGTGCAGTTCAATGATAAGATAATGCTGATTTTTGGGGGGATGCAAATGGCATTGTTCACTAGGCATTTAAAACTTACAAGTTCTGACACTTTTACATGATGTGATAAAATATAAACATCCCACTTTATGGCAAAGTGAGTGCAAATCTTCATCACAACAATCCACTAGCACACAAAGCCTTGAGTGTGAAACAATGTTTTAATTAAATTTAGCATGATCCAGCTTCTCCATTAGCCATATTTTCTCAATCTTGCATCGTACAACTTTTTATTCGGTATTGTATTTTTATTAAAACAGGCAAAACTCACTATATGTGTTGCCACACACAGCAAGCTAGAGTAATCAATGGATGCCAGAAGGCTTGTGCATAAAATTCCCATCTATTACCTACTCATCCAATAACCCCAGACTAGTTTCTGGCTTGTGGCCTTCATCAGTGAGGAGCCTTGGATCTGAGAGCACTTTACCTGGATCTTAGGATCTAATGCAACCCTCCAGCAGCCACCTTTTATCTCCACTCAACTACAATACGTATAGTGAGTTTTGCCTGTTTTAACAACAGTTATACACAAGCATAAGAAGTGGTTGGTCATGTGATGTTTATTGTATTTTTATACCATACCAGGCTGCTTGATGGCATTATATACAGTTTAAAACACATAAATATATTTATAATGTTACCTGGCCAGCCTTTCTTTATTGTCCAATTTTTCTGGTATTATTTATATATATATATATAAAAAAGTCAAATTAGTTTATCTACTTATTTATTATTGGAAATGAACAAGTTTCTTTTTTTTTTTTTTTTGCTTTTAAAAACACGCTTTTATTTTAATAACATTACCATGCCAGACTTTTTTGTCTTTATTGTCCAATTTCAGGTATTATTTTGAGATTAAAAAAATGTATAAATTAATTGCTGTACTTCTTTTTGATTGAAAACAAAGTATAAATTAATTGATCTGCTTATTTTTTTATTGGAAATGAACAAGTTGTTTTTTGTTTTGGCTTTTAAAAACACGCTTTTATTTTCATAACATTCGTGCCGGACTTTTTCTGTCTTTATTGTCCGATTTCATGTCTTATTTTGAGATTAACCAAAAAAAAAAATACATGGATCAATTAATTGCTGTACTTACTTTTGATTGAAAACAAACAAGTATTTTTGGATAACTACTTGTGAAAGATGGCATCAACAAGCGCATTGATGAGGGAGGGGGAACTCCGATGGTTTAGCTGATCATACCAAATGCATTGACTTTAAACAAAATCTTGTGAAGTATGGAAGGGTTAGGGAGGGGGGATATGTCAGCATGTAGTGCTGGACTGTGCAGGATGGGGGAACAATGGTTTTGCCACTCTGAAGCTTTGTCCAAAAGATGCAGTATTCTAAGAAAACCAACCTGATGATTTCCAAAATGACCTGCAACCTCAGCCATTTTGTCTCATATGTGTTCTCACACAAATGTGAGTTTTCATGGAGTTCTGTGAACTGGTGCTTGTCCTTACTCTTTTCCAATTGTTAAAAACCTTCCAAGTTGTGTATGGAAGTATGGTGATGAGCTTAAAATTATTACTATGTAATACTACATCAGGTAGGGTGTAAGATCATTACTTGGAATGTACATTTTAGGAGTTATGGCCAGTTGATTTCTATACACCCTCACATGGTATGGTAGTGATCTGTGAAGTGTGCCCATTTGCACAGTTTTGCAAAGCACATCAGTGGGCCATAATATTGATGTGCAACAACATCTAGACGTGCAATGGCTAATATGAACAGAACTGTTCTAGAGGCTTAAGTTTGGCTGTGTAAATGGCATTTTTATGTGTTTTTGCACATAAAAAGTGCCATCAAGTGGGTGATATTGTCTAAAAAATAGAGTACCTTTTATTCTCTTGAATGAAAAAAATGCCTCAATTTTTTTTTGAGGACTTAGAAGTGATGAAGAAAAAAAATGATGGCAGCATTAAAAGGCATCTCTTTGCAAGAATTTCTGGATTACTTTAAAAAGTGAAAAAGATATTTAGATTGTTGCATTGCATTAAATGAATAATAGTTTCAAAGGGATTCAATTTGTAACATCTGAAAATAAATAACACAATTTTTTATTTCAAAATTCCAGCTGTATTTGAATATTCTCTCATATTCACATTTTTGAACAGAGTATCTGAATAAAAATTGATGATGTCAGAGAGATGGGTTGAAAATTACAAGGAAATAGAAGTGGCATGTATCAATAGTTAAAACTAATGTGTTGATAACCAACAAATGGAATTGTGGTAGATATATGTGGTATAACAACTGCTCCGATTAAAGAAAATTTTAGAGTTATAAATCTATCTTTCTATATTATGATGAGTGATTTAACATGATTCTAGGCCAAAATTGATTTTAAGCATTAGGAATTAAAACTAAGTTAATAAAAAGAGTACAAATCATATCTGAAGTCAACGAAAAGTTTCTACCCTTTTTTGAGACAGGCCCATCAGAGATAAACATATAGCCAGTTAATTAGTGAATGTTCAATCTGTTATACTCAGAACATGGAAGGTTCCTTTGCTTTGAAGAAGTACAAGAAACACTGAAAGAATGGTAAAGAGAGGCGTTTTCTATCATCTAGTGAAGAATCATTGTGGCCAACCCTGTTGTAATAGTATTAAAGCCAGATAAGACTGTTCATTTATGTGGAGGCTATCATATGGTCCTGATCAAATATATAACTAAAGGATCATTCTCTGTACCTAGCATTCAGGAGATCTTAGCTTCACTATAGAAAGTAGCCAGCTGTCCATGTTCCATCAAATTTCATTGATAATAAGAACAGTTGAACTCTTTAACTATCAATATCCATTTGGGGGCTAATAAACCACCGTACATAATTACTATTGCCCCCAAATGTCTTTCAAGCAGAAATGGATGGTCTGTCATAGGGGATGAAAGAAGTTCTTCTTTACTTGGATGATATTTTGATAACTGCTAAAACTGAGAGTGAACTAAAAACATGTAAACAACATAGGCGAAACAATGCAGAAATTTAGTGCACAGCCAAGAGCCACAAAGAGGTATTTGGTCCACTACAGAAATCAAGTTTCTAGATCATATTTGTAAACAACAAAGAAAAATATTTAAATCAGAAAAGGTGAAACCTATCAAGACTGCATCTAAATTGGAAAATGTTAAGGATTTGCAAGCATTTCTGGGATTATTAAATTGAGAGTTTCTGAAAACCACATTTTCTGTAGTGACACTATTCTATAACCTATTAAAGAAAAAACAGTGGTGGAAATGGGGAATGGAGCATGATATAGCATTTAAGAAAGCCAAAATCTTGTTAACATTAAGACAATTCCTCATCAACTACAGAAATGGTCAAGATTAATTACTGCAACAGATGCTTCTGAATATGGAATCATTGCTGTTATCTCACATAGAATCTATGAAAGGTTAACATCCAATCACATGTTCATTTAGAACTTTAACAATGGCTTAAAAGAATTACAGTCGGCTTGATAAGGAAACTCTTAATGTTTGTTTTTACAGTGAAGAAATTTCTCCAATATATACATATATATGGACATGCATTCAAGATCTATATTGATCATAGACCTCTGTAGGCAATATTTGGCAACTTAAAAATGACTCTGGATCATACCAATCAAAGGTAATCAGATAGTGTTCTATGATTATGAACTGTTACATAAAATGAGAAAACAAATATGTTATGCTGATACTTTGTCTAGAAGGACAGATAAGTGAGAATACGAACCTCAAACTATAGGAAATAATTATAAAGATTCCCTAGAGTATTAAACAGTGTAGTTGTAGCCAAATGGACCAATCAATATTCTGCCTATCCCACTAGTAAGAAAATGGATTAAAGATGAATGACTGCAAAGCCAACCATGCTATGTAATTAAACCCATGGGGAATGTGTGTGATCACTTGTTCATATGCAATGGGTGCACACAGAAAGAAGCAAGTCCTATAATTTTTACATGAAAGACACCTGACTTCATCAGAATGAAGGAGTTGGCAATATTATATGTATGATAGCACTGTAGAATGTGCCAGTCTACAGTTAGAGGACCATCAAAGAAACTGGAGTCATGGTTGCAACTAACTAAACTTGGCAGAGAATACATATGGACAATGGTGGACTTTTTAATGGATACATTTTCTTGGTAGTTATTGACTCTTACTCAAAATGGACAGAATACTGAGTAATTGAAAATATGAATGTGGTGAAAACCATTAGTGTAATAAAGGGACTGTTCACATACCATGAGTATCCAGTTACTATTGCTTTAGATAATGGTCCCAGATTCATTACTTAGCAATTTAAAAACTTTTTAACTGGCAAAGGAATAGACATCTTTCCAACATTCCAAATCTTACAAATTAAATTAAAAACATTTGAGGCTAACATTAAATAAAATGCTGTATACAAAACTTTAATGGTAGCCATATTTTACCAGCAGTTTATTCCCAGTACAGCTATAAGAAAAATGTGTGCTGCAATTCTGTTGAGATGGTAATGTTGAATTTATAAATCTGTATTGATCTTTAATAAGACAGTGAAAAGAAAAAGTAATTTTGACTGTGCAAATATAATGTTAGAGAAGAAGTATGGATACAGGGCCTAATAAGAAAACAGTGGAAAATAGGAATTGTATTGAAAATATTGTCTAAACAATTGAGATTGATACAGCTGACAGAAGGAATTGAAGTTTGAATGCACATTAGTGATCTTTGAAGGTACCAGAGTTAACATAGTGAATCTGAAAACACAAAAATGAATTTTCCAGTAGTAGATATAATTGATCCAGAAAAGGCAGAGGATTATGATGGTGTATTATTGGGAAGTGCAAGAAAAAAGAAATAAAAAGATACCAATTTTTTGGCTAATGATTTAACAGAAATGCCTGTGGCGTACTCAGTTCTGAATAAACAAAGGAAGAAAGAAACCCTGAAAGACAAGGTCTACATTTGCAATTTAGAGTGAGGAGAGGAGTGCATTGTCTGATTAAAACAGTAATATATGTGCATGTATATTCACATATATAAAATAATATAAAGTTGATTACGTTCGTTGTAACAAATAGCCAGAGAGTAAGTTGAACCAATTCCCCATTGTTAACCCTCCAAAAAATTAATGTATATAAAGTATACAAATCAATACTAAATACTAATTACACAAAGATATGAAAAGTTATACCTTTTCATGTGTTAATAAACTGATATTTGTAAGTTTTACTTCTGTGTTAAATTTTATTTTGATGCAAGAAATAAAATGATGCATATATAGCTGGTAATTCCAATATTATCCTGTACATAACATTTATATAATATTTTTTAAACTTTTTCACTTTTAGTTATGGAAAGGACTAATGTCTTGATAGTGGTATTTTAATCATGTATTCATAAAATGGCATGTGAAATATGTCTTATTATTTATGTGATAGATACTTAGGGTTTTATTTTCATGATTCCCAGAAGTAATAATCGAATTTTTTTCCTTGTACAGGAGTTTATTAAAATTACCATGAAATTCAAATACCAGAATTGTGCTGCAATCCGTAGGTCTTCAACTGTCACCCCCAATTCTGCTACTATTCTAAACCATGCAAGGTTTTGAAAGTAATGCATCAGAGGCATTACTTAGGAGTGTCACATGATGAAGTAGTCTTAGTATTACTTAAACACACAGTGTCATTTAAACCATTGTTTATGCAGAAGAATTTATGTAGAGTTCTACATCTAATATGTATTTTTTTTTAAATCCAAGATTTGCTTCGATGGATCTGTTATTATTTACAATGGAGACAGAGTCTGATGGAAAACTCCCTTTTCTTGATGTTCTAGTCACCAGAACACCAAATAGTTTATTTTTTTCTATTTACAGAAAGGATACACACACAGACAGATATTTACATTTCCATTCTCATCATCACCCAACTCAGATAGTTTCTGTAGCCAAAACTCTTTTAAATAGAGCAATTAACCTTTCAGATGACACACATCTGAAAGAAGAAATAAATCATATTAATAGTGTTTTATTAGCAAATAGTTATAATTACAAATTTATAAAAAAAGCCTTATTTCAAGCCCAAAATAGACAAAATAGGAAACAAAAAGATGATAAGTCAGCTATTAGGATTTGTGTTCCATATGTAAAAGGAACTACAGACAGTATCGGACGTATATTAAAACGCTATAATATAGATACAGCATTTTCTGCTCATCAAAAGATCAGCAATATAATAACCAAGCCTAAGGATTCAATCCCTCTTGAATCTCATGGTGTCTATCAAATCTCATGTAAAAATTGTAAAGCTTCTTACATAGGTATGAGTAATCGTCGCATCAGTGTTAGGAGAGATGAGCATGCTAATGCAGTTAAACAACACTCATCATCATCAGCACTCTCACTCCATACTATAGATTCAGGTCATAAAATAGATTTTTCTAGTACCAGGATCATATCCAGATGTGATAATCTCTACCAATGCAAAATCAGAGAAGCCATTGAGATACTTAAAAGGCCAGATTGTATCAATAAGCGAGATGATACGTGCAAACTTCCTCCTATTTGGAAAGATTTTTTTAAAAAACATTCTTAAATTTAACATTTTTGCTATTGGTGGGATTTTTAATGTTTTATTCAAACCAGTGATTGTAGCGCCTCTACAACCGTCTTTCTACCTTTTTATAACTCTGTGGATGGCTTGTGTGACCAAGTCGAAATGTCAGTAAATTGATATTAAAAGTTTTTAACACGGATGAACCCGCAAAATATGTATTTTATATATTTAACCCATGCAAATCTTCGTTTTAACATATATATATATATATATATTCATAGTTTAACTATATGTAATTGGAATGGAAGTAGCTGGACTTTTTTCTGAGCTATATAAAACTATTAAAATTAACGTTTCATTTGATATTTAAATATGAAAGCTGAGATTCTCCCTTGACTGTTTGAATGCATTAAATGGTGATTCTAGAATATTTACTCTGTAATAAAATAGTAGAAACAGCTTAAATACCAACAAAACTAAAGGATCAATTGGTATCATTCTATTTTTTCATAGTTGATTAACTTTTACATTACTCAGTAGGAAATCCAGTTACTTCTGATCCTTGTTATGTTATGAATATTTATTGTTACATTTATTAAAACTGACCCTCATTTGATATTTAGAGATTGTTAAAACTGGTCTCTGCTTTGACCCTTTAAATACTTAAATAGTCATTTCAAATTATTTATTTTGTACATAAAATTAAAAATAGTAGAAAATTTCATTCTCATTTAGAAAGATTATCAACTAAACTTAAATACTAACAAAGCTAAATAATAGATTGGTATCATTTCTATCTTTTATTTACATCCATTCCAATTGTTTGTAGTTAGATTATTTATCCTCTCTATTACTCATAATGAAAAACTTGGTAATTATTTGTACATATTTTATCTCATTATTTATTATGAATTTTATTGACTTCCCTCTTTAATTAAATGCTACTAAATTACAAAATATTGCTTATAATAACTTCTTTCATATACACTTTAATACAAAAATTTTTTTTAATAAAACTTCCTTATTTTCCTGACAGTTTCAACTGTCCAGCAGTCTTCATCAGAGCTTTCTCAAACTTCCTCTGCTTTTTAAAATAACTCATTTTTTTCAAAATTTTTTACCTTTTTTTAAATACAGACTCTGATGAAGACTGCTGGACAGTTGAAACTGTCATGAAAATAAAGAAGTTTTATTAAAAAAAATTTTTGCATTAAAGTGTATATGAAAGAAGTATAAGCAATATATATGAATATATGAAGAAATGCAAAGAAAGTAAAGGAGAAGAATAAGAGTATAAATTACAACATACTGTATTCATATAGAAGCAATACTAATTTCAATTATTTTTATTGTTAGAAATAAAGAATATTAGTCTTTTGTATCATTTTTTTAATACTGCAAAAAGCTTTTTGGAACCTTTTTAAAGTTTTTATGATAGTAGTAAAGTAAACCAGGTAAATTTATTTTATATTGTATTTGTTTTATATTTCTATATTTCAGATGTGATGTCACCTTGTTACCACCGTCATCCATCATTTTATTCTTCAAAAATAAAAATTGATGGTGCTGTTATTCAAAGAGGTGATTTTGCATCAAATCTTGATTGCACTCTTATGTTTGAAAGTGGTGGTAAATGGTTACGCTTTATGATTCATTTTGAAAGCCTAAATCTTAAGGACTGCAGTGAATATTTATCAATTTTTGATTCCAATTCTATTAAGGTAAGATATGTAAATTAGTTATTTATTTAAATTAATTTATTTGCATAAATATATGTTATTTGCATCAAAATGTAGTTTCTTATTAAAATATGAATATATAAAAAAATGGTTATTTAAAAGGATGTGACATTTTTATTATTATAAGGGCATAAATATAGGAAGCAGAAATAGAATGTGGGTTATAATCAAAAATTGGAGAAGTGATATTGTGGCGATTGCTGCTATATCAGGATACATGATTAATAGTAATTTAACTTAATGAAAGACATGATGTACTGATAATTTTCACTTATTCCCCTGATAAATTGGCATTCTGTTGAAGAAATGGAATACTTTTCTATAAACGCAGAGAATGTTTTTAACTTGTTGAGGATCCAATCTGAAAGACTCCAGTGGGAATTTCATCAATATTTTCTTTTTACAATTTAACCATTTTTCTATATCATATATTGATAACATTTATATTATTTATTACAAATGTAAGCTTTCAAATGCCAGATATTCCAAAAGTTAATATTTGAACGTTACAAAATAGGAAAATAAATTATTAAATGGAGTTCTCATTTATAAAAATGGCACTTTGTATATTATTGTCTATAATGTTATCTATTCATAAAATTTAAGTATTTTTTATTTGAATTTACCTTTTAAAACAGAAAAGATTTTTAGGTTGGACATCATTAAAAAATGAAAATATGTCTTAAAATTTAACATTTATTATTATTAAAATATTAAAAGAAATTTCTTTACCAGTACTTATATAAGCTGTTCTAGATATTAGCTACTGAAAACTCCTTTTACTTGACTGTAATAAAGATTTTACTACTTCTAAAAAAATAAATATTCTACAAATATATTGCATAAATAAGCTTAAACATTTAAACAAAATTACTACAAAGGACAATTTTTTTTTCAAAAGATAAATTTGAAAAATTTTCCCGGGGTCAAAAAATCTACCAATCAAAAATTGTCACTTTTATTGAGATCCAAGTAGGCATCTGTCACCATAATGTTTGTGCACAATGCCATATGAGGCTGCAGTGGCTAAAACACAGAAATATTGGGCCGTGTAAATGGCATATTTCTGGGGTTTTAGCAGAGAAACAATGGCTGGCTTACCGATTAGTACCCTTTCTAATAATATAATATTTTAAGAGATCTATAGAACTTTGATATCTTCAGACTTTTTTTTAACTAATACTAATAATTTTAATAATGATTCCTAAGCAAAAAAAAATGTATATCGTAATTTAACATTATAGAAAACTGCAAAATAATGACTGGAAGCCAAAAGCTATAGCAGTGGCACTGTAAAGCCAAACATGTCAAAATAAGTGATTTTGTAGCTACTAAATCGCAGCTGTAAAAACTTTAAAAAGAGAAAGTATGAGTAAATGCCTTATGGGGGCATAAAAATAAAAGGAGACATTGATGTAGCTTCTTTTCTTATTTTATTTTATTTTTTTTTCATATGTCAAAGTGTTGACCGGGAAGTGAACTCGGGCCAGCTACTTGGAAGGCAGTTATGCTAACCGCTAGGCCACCAACACTTGATTTCTTATTTTATTTTTAAGATAACTCAAAACAGAAAATACACATGGATACAAAATGATAATGTAACAGAGTTGATATGTATTTTAATTAATATTTAAGATATTTATTTCAAATCTGCAATGTTTTCGTAGATCCAGCACTAATAAAATGTCATCAATCGTGCACTCCAAAGAATTTAAGCCAAAACTTTTAAGAACTATTATGTACTTATAGCTGGAACAAAAAGGTAGTAATTTGCCAGCAAATTTTTTAACTGAATAAGTACAATGTTTATAAACATAATTGATCTATTTATATGTACGCATTATATGTATTCATTTATGCTTGTATGCAAATTATATAATAATTAAGTAAATAAATACTGATACTAATATATCACTGTATTAACCTTGACACATTCAACAAGAGTTCAGACCTATATGATTATATAAGCTGATGAGCTTGGCTTGGAAATATTGTAGTGTTTTCAATTTAAGACTCATAGTTTTGTGGTTAAATAGAGATAAAAGGTGGCTGCTGGAGGGTTGCATTAGATCCTAAGATCTATCTGCAGTGCTCTCAGATCAAAGGCTCCTCACTGATGAAGGCCACAAGCCAGAAACTAGTCTAGGGATATTGGATGAGTAGGTACTAGATGGGGATTTTATGCACAAGCCTTCTGCCATCCATTGATTACTCTGACTAGCACTGAATGGCACTACCGTATAGAGAGTTTTGCCTATGCGCTAGTATAAGAAATAGTGATCATGTGATGTTTAGTGGTTTAACACCAAACCTGCCTAATAGGATAGTGGTGGTTATAGTTGTTAAAGAGCCAAAGACATCAAAATGTATGGGTACTGAACTGGATTCAGACCCATATGGCTATATAAGCTATTGAGCTTATATTGAAAATATTTTTGTGTTTTTCAATTTAAATCTCATAGTTTTGTAGTTAAGTAGAGATAAAAGGTGGCTGCTGGAGGGTCCTAAGATCTAGCTGCAGTGCTCTCAGATCCAAGGCTTCTCACTGACGAAGGCCACAAGCCAGAAAGTAGTCTGGAGATATTGGATGAGTAGGCACTAGATCGGAGATTTTATGCACAAGCCTTCTAGCATCCATTGATTACTCTGGCTTGCACTGAGTGGCAATAGATGTAGAGTTTTGACGTTTCAATAATAAGTTTTCCACTGGTATAATTAATACAGCTGCAGTCACATGTAGAAAATTCAATACGGGTACAGTTGAGATGTGTTTGAAAAATGCATGCGCATAGATTATAAAATTATAAGGTATAGGTTTGAAATAAAATTAAACAGTATATATATTAACTTTAATCAAGAATTTTTATTTTCTTGCACTTTTAGATTTGCATTCTAAATCAGTTAGAAACAGCAAAAGACTAAATAATAATGCATTAAAATATGAGAACAATTCTTTTGTTATTAGAAACTTATTGTGCTTAGATTTTTAGCTCTTTTAACCAAATAATGTATACTTTATTTATAATTTTGGAGACTTTTTGAACTTTGAACTGTATAAGCTACAGTATCTAAAGATAATTATTTCAGTTTTCAGTGATTGGAATGGATAAAGATACTGACGGAACATGGAAATCGCACCTGCCTAAGTCTCTCTTTTAAAAGACAATTTTTAAATAATTGTCAGATAATAAAAAAAAGGAAAGTGTTATTAGAATGATTTTGTTTTTTGTTGGGTTTTTTCATAATTGTTATTAAAGAAAGCAAACATCCCTCCCCCCATATGTCATAGCATCTGCCGGGAGGCGAACCCACAACCGTCTGCAACCAACTACTCGCTTGCAAGGCGGCTGCGCTGACCTCTCGGGTAACAACGCTTGACATTTTAAAAAGAAAAAATAATAATTAGCAACTTTTAGTAAAAAAAAAATTTTTTAAAACATACAGATACATAAAATAATTAATTAGTTAAAAATAGAAAATATTACCCCCAAAAAATCATATTAGGGATTGATTAAGAAGTAAAAAATAAATAAAAAGCATGAAATTGAAACAAAAGTTCAGAAAGCACAGTTTAGATAAATACATTTACAAAAATGAAAGAATATATAATTCTCCTTAGGGTAAAGGCTTTTTTCTGCGGTCCTCCGTAGAGATCCAAGCAGTTTTCATTTTTATTTTACTTTGGAAATAAAGAATTCATTTACAAACTGATGATGAAAAATTATATGACTTGGCTATGGATTGACTACTTGAAAGAAATCTGATCTGGCTAGAATTTAAACCCAAGATGGGTGCATGGCAGACACATGTCCTACTACTACACCATATGATTCTTATGTATCGATAAAATTATACGTCGGGATTTCCTATAGACAAATAAAATATTGAATTTAATAACTTAAATTATTAAATATGAGTCATGAGACGTTTATGCGGTCATATTTTACTCAAAAAAAAATTAGCAATAGTAAGATGGGTTATCTTTTAAAAAAAAAATGTAGGTTCGGTGACAATATTTAGCAGATAAAAGTTGTCAAGCGTTGGTGGCCTAGCCGTTAGCATAACTGCCTTCCAGCCTGGTTTCGCTTCCCGGTCAATGCTTTGATATCTAAAAAAAAAAGAAGTGATTTTTATTTGTTTCATCTCTGATAATTCATGAGATATTTTTAATTTATGATTCAGTTCGGTGGGATTTTTTTTATATGTTTGTTGCTATAGGATAAATATGTCCCTAAAATTTATGACATTGCATCTTACTGATATGAAAACTTTTTCATTAATAGATATGCTGTTCATTAAAAATTATATTTCTGTGACAGTACATACAGATAGCCCATGTAAAGTAATAAAATGTTATCATGGAATTGGTAGAGTTTGGAGGTTTGGATGCAAATAAAAGCTAAAACCATGTAATTATCTGATGAGATGAAAACATTAAGAGTAAATACTAGATATGAAGTTATAGAATAGATTAATATTTTCAAATATCTGGGTAGTTAGATAAGTAATTATAAAGAGATTGAGATGAAAATTGCATTGGCTGCAAAGGTTTTTAATAAATACATGAGATTCTTTTATGAATTAAATTAGATTTTAAAAAAAAGACCTGCTAAATATTTTTATTGGGTTGTCACTCTGTGAACTGGGACATGGATAATTATGAAATGAGAATATAAAAGATTGAAAATTTTAGGACTATGAAATTTTGAGGAAAATGAATTTTAAAAATGTAGGTTTAATTATGTTATGTAAGTGTAGAAAAAGAGTTAAAAAACAGATTATTTATTGATAAATTATAAAGAGAAGAGTAATTGGATTGAACAGTTTATGGAGAATAAAAAAAAAGGTAGAAGGAAATTGTAGTTCATAAACGATCTTAAAGAAAAGAATAGTTTTAAATATTTAAGAAATAGAAGAAGATATAGAAACATTTGGAAAAATGTTACTGGTTTTGGCATATTCTGTTATCCAAAGTGGTTTATTTTTTCCTCTTCACGGGAAATTAATATAACCATTAACTTTTGAGTCCACAGTACTATCTTTAAATTCAACAGAACTTATTAATATTCAAATTGCTTAAATTTAATTTGTTCTTTTTGTGATGATGTTACAATCAAAAATTATAAAGTAATATTTTCTAGATTCTACTCTGTGAAGTAATAATATAAAATGAGATATTGCTTTTAATTAATTTATGGACTTTGTAAACTTTTCGATTTTCTTTTTAATATTATAACTAGAATAAATAAAATCGAATAAATAGTTGATTATGTAGTAATGTAAGTAATTAAGGTACAATATTGGATTCTTTCGGAATAAATAGATAAATTCATTCATTTATTATATGTGTTTTAATGATACTTGAATATTTAAAATGATTCCTGTTTATTACTTAATCTATTATTGGTAGAAAAATTGTTACTAATGTTCTGGTTACGATAAATAAACACATTACATCTTATTGATCTCTTAATATTTTGGATATTTTTTTAATTATTTATGTTAAAATGATAAAAGAAAATTATATAATTATTTTTTAGGGGCAAGTATTATCAAAAAACCACAATGATAGGCGGAACACAACTGATATTTTTCTTCAAGTAGAAATCATTTGAATTTTTACTAGTTCTACTATCTTACTATTGGACTAAATGCACATATGTTATGATAATTTGTGGCTCATTTCTATTTATCAATATTATATTTAGTATATATATTTGAAAAAAAATATTAAAAATATTTCCTAATATTTTCCTCATTATGAAATTGAATATTACAGAGGAATGGCATTCCTGCAGTTTTCTGTGATCTAGGTGAGATGTTGATTCTAGATCTTTGACTTTTATTAATAAAATTAAATCCATAGTTTAATTAAAGAGAAAAACGAAATTATGATCTTTTTCTTCGTTGACTTTTAAAAATAATTAGTTACAAAAAGAATTAAAATGGAAATGGTTTAATAAAATAAAATTTAAAATTATTGCACACACACCTATAGATAGATAGATGGATAGATGTGTGGGTGGATGGACGGACAGACGGACGGGCGTCGTTTATTATCCTATAGAAATCATCTCACTTTGTCAATATTGAAAACTGTGTAATAGTAATGTGTTAACAGTTTTATGCTTTAAATATCAAAATTATTGACTGGTAATAAAGTAAAAATTATGGAATGATCTGTTTAAAATGATTTCGTTTTAATATATAACAAGGAAATCTAAAGAGTAATCCAGTATAATTGATTTTATTTTTACTTTCACATATATGTGTGGAGTGTACTAATGTATGATTGTGAAACGTGGACAATGAATAATAAAATTAGGAACAGATTGGAAGTCATAGAGATGTGAACATGGAGAAGAATGGAAATAATCAGTTGGATGAGTAAATAACAAAAGAAGAAATTTTGAAAAGAGTAATGAAAAAAGAAGATTGATTGAGGAAATCAGAGAGAGAATGAGAAACTGGATTGGACATATATTAAGAAGAAATTATAGTTTAATGAAAGATATTTTGGAGGGAATAGTGTGTGGAAGCAAGAAGAAAGGATGAAAGAAATTTACATGGGAAGAGTTATGTGGAATTGAAGAGCTGGGCAATGATGAGAATGGAATGATAAATTGGTGATATGACTACTCTATGGACCTATCAATTTTATAGAATACTGTTAATGATATGATTCAATATAAAATAAGTTCCGAGTATTTTATTTTATAAATATTAGTTTCTATAATGCTGACAGTCTTGTCAATCATTATAGAAAACATTTTATATAAGAACTGGAATATACATCAGAATCTAATACATCTCACAATTCATTTCCCACTATCAATTCCAAGAAAAAAATCAGTTATTTCAAATATTATAATGGCATGTCAAAATTATTGTCATAATAGACTTGAAGAAAACAATCAGAAAACTCAAATGGCTGGGAAAACCTAAACACATTTTTATTCTGTATTGCAAGTAAAAATAATTAGGTCACTATGGTTTATTCCTGGTAACAGAATTATTAATTTAAAAATGGAAATATAATTGTTGTTTCATCATTTAAACTCAGTATAAGATTTCATGATTTTACTCATATTACTTATCAATGAATTTAAATATAACACAGATTAATGTAAGCGATATTAACTCACCCCAACATTTATTTAACCTCAGCAACTGGCTCATACAGTTCAATCTCACATATCTGTCTTTACTGAAACAAAATATTCATCATACTCAAAAATTAACACATATAGGTATCCTAATAAATTTGGATACTTCAAGGTATCACCATCTGATGTATCTGCAGTGGGAGTAGGAATGGTTATGCACCACAATTCTTCATTTTTCAAATTATATAGCTTGACTCCAATATGAACATGGTAATACTTTATCACACTTCCTTTAAAATAAATTATTAGAAATAAGCAGCAGATGAAATTTTCTCCATTTATATAAAGCAAAAATTGATTTTCTGTAAAAGCTATAATTATTATTGTTATCTTGTGAAAGTATTGTATTATATGTATGGCTGTCAGCAACTAATATCTAAGAATATTTTCAAAATTCATTAACGTTTTTACTCCCCCTCTTTTCTTCCATAGCATAAGCTTGTGGTTAAGACCTGTAGAGGTCACTACCTTCACATTTTCAAGCGCACATTCTTGAGGTTTATTGCCTTAGGAAATATTACTCCAATATAAAATAACTTATGCAAACAAATAATTTATTTTTATCACTATAAAAAATAGTGATGTGGTATGACTTATGAACAAGAAATAATTCATTTATTAGTACTTTGTATAAATGTAGAAATTAATCCTTACTTTAGTAATCACAACTTTGAGTATCAAAATTGATTTCTATTTTTAAAAATATAATGCACATTTGTTCACCAACAAATAATATAGCAATTTATTAAGTTTAATTGTAAACTGTAAACATGGTAGATTATATGTAAAAGAATGATGATTAATTAGACATTGCTTCAAGATTATAATTTTTAATATTAATATGACATATTTAATTTAAATGTGGCATGTTCTAAAACATCACTTTAATTTAAATCTCCAATAGAAAGAATACTTCTAAAGTTTATAAAGTCATAAATAAAAAATGATAATAATAAACTCCATGGGTAATATAACAATTATCATACCATTTACATCTTTCTTAAACACTTTAACAATACTTTTATTTATATCAAACTAACAGTTTCGACTGTCCTGCAGTCATCAAGAGCTCTGATGATGACTGCAGGACAGTCGAAAGTGTTAGTTTGATATAAATAAAAGTATTGGTAAAGTGTTTAAGAAAGGTGTAAATGGTATGATATGTTAAAGTAGAAATCAATACATAAGAAAAGGAAGAAGTAGAAAATTATATTACTTCAATATAACAATTAATAGACAAAAAATATGTTTCAATATTTCATGTAGAATTTTGTACTATTTTATCGTTATACTGTAGAAAGAAAAAAAAGAATTTAAAACTAAATTAAATCTACATGTTTGCATAAAATTTAATCGTAAAATATATTTGTATTCTAAGATAGCTTAGTTTGTTTAATTAATTTGTGAGTAAAGTATGTTTCTGGCTGCCAAAGTAAAATATATCAAGTTGTGTGGATTATTTTTAGTTATCAGTATTTGATCAGGTTTTTTTTTTTACTTTAATATTTTCAACAACTAACATGCTATCTGTTTAATTCTGCTTTGTTAAGCTGTCTATACTTCTATCAAATTTTATTTATTAAACTACTTTTAAAGTGTTCCACTTTTTATTTTAACATTCTCAATTGTGCTAACACCTTTCAGCTGTTTTTATCTTTTGTCCTGAAAAGTTTATTTAATTATCATTATTGTATTCCAGTGAATTTTAAAATGTCATCCAAACATTGAAGCTGAGAATAGCTTTAAGTTAAAAGTTTCTATTATTATATTTAACAAAATAGAAAAAGATCATAAAAGTCAAGTGAACTAGCCAAGGATTATGATATTTCACTAAATACTTCATCAATTCATTTTAAAAATGAATAGAAAATGTTGATCTTTTCAGAATATTTGTAAAAATCCAACAGTCAGAAGATTGGGGGATGCAAGTTTGTGGATATAATCATTTGCATCATGCCTGCAACCAGGTTTTGAATTTTTTTTTTTAATGTGTCAAAGCGTCGGCTGGAAAGTGAACCCCGTGAGAACTGCTTGTAAGGCTGCTGTGCTAACCACTCGGCCACCAACGCTTGACAGGGTTTGAATTTGAGTTGTGTAAATCTTTTAATTTTTTTTTAAAGATTTCAATTAAGATTATGACTTTTTTTATGTAGCTGATTCTTAGCCAATCCTGTTCTGTCCAATATTTGTTTTTAGTAGGAAAGTAAAGCAAGGACTGAAAAGCATTCAAATCCTTACCATCGGTCAGTTGTAAAGGTGTTGTAAAGTCCGAAGAGTAATGCTTCTTCACTTGCGTCTTTTTGTCTGCAAGTATTTGAATGACTTTTGGAATTTAAAAATGAATTTTTATATTTTTTCCAAGTATTTGTTGAAAGTGTTGCTATGAAGAAGTAAGAGTTTGGTTATTAAGGATACCAGATATTGAAATTTATAAAGCTATAAGCAAAATAATTTTAATATCAGAAAGCTAGTCTTATTTTTCAAATACATTTTTATTGAAAAATGTAATACGAACAAAAAATGAAACAAAGAAGAAAATTAATGAAAATACTAATCTATATAAATAAAAATGCAAATGTTCGTTTGTTCAAAATCTTAAATCTCCAAAAGTTCTTCGCCAATTACTTTGAAATTTTGTCATAACGTTGCATTCGAATATGCGCATGTTTGTATATAACTACTCCTTAGATATCTACTATTATATACTTATGACAGGTAAAGACGTGCTTTTTTGAAAAGCAGTGCTATCTGTTGGACATAAAAGCAACACACGCTATACTAAATATTTTACACAGTGCTATCTGTGGACATAAAAGCAACACACACTATACTAAATATTTTACAATTCCGTTTCAATGTTTCCAATTGCATTGTTAAATTGAATTTTCATAGATTTTGATTTATTTTCATTTTGATTTAATTATTTCATGTGACAGACTGCAATTCCCAATTCGATTGGCATTTGCAATTACCATCAACAAAGCTCAGGGCCAATCTTTAGAGCTGTGCAGTTTAGATCTAGACACGGATTGCTTCTCACATGGACAAGTATGTTCTACAGTCAGCAAACCAGACAATCTCTATATCTGCACTGACAATGGAACAACAAACAAATTGTATACCCACGAGTATTAAACATATTAGAAACGTGCACTTTCTCTTTTCTTTCTTTTCCATTTACCCAGACTGACCCACATCAACACGTGGCCGAGTACGCTAGTATTAAATAACATAGAGGAATATTACTATTATTGTCTAATGTTATTATTATTAATTGGTAATTAAATGTTTTGTATGTGTGTGACTTTTGATTTTGAATTTTTTTTAAAAAAAGGATTGTGTGATATTTTGTATGAGTGAAAAGTTGATGTTAATTTACTTAAAGATATAAAATTATTTGATTATCAGTGTTGTATGTTAATTTATCTTCGATGCCCAAGAAAGAATGCATGGGTTTTGTTTTTATGCAAAATGCAACATCCTATGAAAACCTACAAAGAGTGAGATTCTTCACAACATCAGGGGGAGCTTCGTTTACAACAACTACATTGAAATTAATTCTTTTTTACAAATATATATATATATTACTTATTCACTTATTACCTTTGACGTCATATGTCAAAAATATTATTTATTAACATTGATTTTTAATGCCATTTGTATATTATAATTATAAATGCATGAAAGCAGTCAACACTTAAACAATATCATTAACAATCAACAATCTCTTAATGTCTCAACTTCAGCATAGCATCGTGTCCATACCCAGTGTTTAGTATTTGCCTGAAGGTTTGTGATGATGGTGTATTAGATGTGAGAGTATGTTGAACTATTTCCATCATCTAGAATGTCTAAAACATTTTAAACTTTTCAAAAACAAATTATAAGACAATCCCAGTACATAACGCTATACTGAAATAAATATACAAATAGTAAATATTAAATCACCCCGCATGGTTAAGAAATCCAGTACCGCCCTCTATGAACTAATATATAAATATATTAGAGTTCGTATTTCAAAACTCTAATGTATTTATATATTAGTTCACAGAGGGCGGTACTGGATTTCTTAACCATGTGGGGTGATTTAATATTTAAATTATAAGATAGATATATTGTATTGATAAAATTACTAGTTATTGAAAAAGGGCATCCTTTTTTCTACTTTTTAAAAAAATTAATTATATTGCATACATATTATATGAAAATACAGAAAATCTTAAACACTATTTGAAAATTGATTTAGATCAATAGTTTGTTTCTTTTTAAAGTATTGGGCTTTTTTAAAAAATAATTGGGCAAAAAATAAATTATTATTTTACTTAAATTATTATTCAAATCTCAATTATTCAAAAAAAAAATCAATATTTTTAAAATATTTATATTAATGTATGAGAAATAAGTAAATCAAATATATTGATTTATATAAAAATATACCGATTGTTTTCAATGATAAAAGTATTTTCGTGTTGCCAGTAAACATGCGCACATGAATGCGTGTTATATACGTAGATCCAAATGTATATATATATAATTATAATAATCATCAAATTAGATGTTGAATTTTTAATATTGTGTTTTAATATATATATTTTTTCCTACAGTACAGGCTTTTTCATACCTGCACTACCATATGTAATATATAGGGAGTTTGAACTCAGACTTTCACACGACTTTAAAATTTATTATAAATTTTATTTAGTTTATATATATAGTCAATATAACTAATCTTCAACATGGCCATTATCTTCAAGAACTTAAACTGTAATTAAACAATTAAAATTTAATTGAATGTCTAGAAGTATGCTTTAAGCTATTCAAGATGAGAGACATACTGTAAGCTAGTTATTTGATTATATATGTAAAATAAATAGTAGTTATAAATTTTATTAATGTTTTGTAGATGTAACATTAATATTGAAAATATATACCCATATGTTTTTGTATATACTTATTACTAATAGTGATCAAATATTCATTTTGAAAAGATTTTTGAATTCATCACATTTGATTTATAGAAAATAATTTACATATATATTATCTTTCCATAAAAAATGGATTACCATGAGGTTTTTGAATTTTAAACCATTTAAAATAATTGAAGCAATATATAATATCTTAGATATTTAAAGGTCAAATGATTATAATGTATATTAATGCATAATGGCAAATTTTTGCTGTTCACATAATATTCCTTGCCTTCAGTATTTTCTGGCCAGTCAATTAGATTCTAATGCTTATACCTATCTTTTTGAAATGTAAGATCAGTAATTGTAATTTTAAGAAATCTAAGATCATTTGATGAATAAAAAGAGACGGAAGATGAATGAAAAAGGGAAATTGTTATGCATCGATACAAAGAATTGGGAGATGTATTTGATTTTTTAATAAATTTGAAGTTATGATTAAAATATTAATAATTTCTGAATTATTAAAAAGTTATTAATAATTATTTATATATTTACTAAAGAGTGATATTGTATAATAAGTATTTACTAAAAAAAATATAATACTTATAAAGCATATTAGAATAATGTCCTTCAAATAAATTCAGAGCAATAGAGAATAGCATTTGGAGAATTATGTTTGTCTTGCCTTAAATGTAAAGATTTGGTTGAATTCAAATGTATATTAGAAACCTAATATATTTTTTTATTCTTTATAACAATATATTTGAAATAAAGATATTAATTCCAGTTTCCAGAACTACATGTATATGTGAAGATTTGTGTCTGTGGCAACAGCAAAGTAATTTTTTGAAGTCTTTTCTTTATATATAAGACTTTTTTTAGGATTATATGCACTGAATATTTTAAGATCACATTTTGTTCTCTCAGTATTTATTTAATGTATTTTAAAGATAGTTACTAATCTTCACTTCAACCAATAAGAAATTTCCAAATTCTTCAATTTTATATCTATGTGGAAAGTAGCAATATCTTAAATAAACTAAATCAAGAAAAATATTTTCTAAAAATCGAACGTCTTTTTGAAATCCTGTTAAAAGTGGTTGAAAATTTATAAGAATAATATCAAATTCCTCATTTAGTACTCATACAAATATATCATTTTGAAAAATTATTTTAAAAGTAAATTATTTTCTAATACTTTAGAGATAAAAAAAAGATTGCAAATATAAAGTTTATAATTAATTGTGACAATGTCATTACTGAAACTTTCATTACGCATAGTCCAGTGCTCGTGATTACAAATTAAATAGAAATTGAAAACGAAGAGGATTAAAAACTATGAAGCTAATAAAACTTATTGGAGAAAAGATTTTGTTCTCTTCTCTTATCAACAAAAAATATAACTTTAATGAGATGTGATATGTATTGCTTATAACACTTCTTTCATATACACTTTAATGCAACAAATTTTCTTAAAAACTTCTTTATTTTCCTTACAGTTTCGACTGTCCAGCAGTCTTCATCAGAGTTCTATCTTCTTCTCTGCTTTAATTAAAAAAAATAGACTTGTATTGTCTATTTGTGTGTTTTGTATTTGAAAAGTTTAAAGTTTAAAATTTTCTTTACATTCAACATTCACTCATAAATGATGGAAATAGTCCAACATATCACATCTTATAATTTATCATCATCACAAACCTACAGACAAATGATAGCTTTAATGACTTTTTAACTTTTTGAGCTGCTAAAAAGTTTGTGAAATGACCCCCCCCCCATGTAAAATAAAATAATAATTACCTGATTGTATTTATGCCAATTTCCAATATTATGGGATAATCATGACTGTACTTTTATGATAAAAAATAATTAAGTTCTTTTATGTAAAAAAAAAATGAAGATAATCAAGACAGTGTCATTTTAATGGAGTAATGTTCATAGTAATGTCTATCTATTTTATGTGTCATAGCATCATCTGGGAAGTGAACCTGCTAACCCGGGACAACTGCTTGTAAGGCAGCTGTGCTGACCTCTCAACCACCAATGATTGACGTCTATCTATTTTACTTCAGAATAAATTTGTAATGGCAGATGATTGCTGTGTCTCATTTTCTCTGTACCTATTAGATAGTGGCATTTTTTAGTCAACAATTTTTTTTTTTTTTTTTGCATACAAGATTAGGTTAATCAAGAATATGTCATTTTAGTGGGTAGGGAATTCTGCCTGCAAATATCATTTCTAAATCTGAATTTTACTAGTAATCAGTTTATAATGGAGGATTACTTTAATTGCTTTCTTTAGATGTGAAACATCATTTCATTTTACCATTGAAATGGCAGATAACTTAAGTAAAATTATTTTTTAGGAGTTAGAAATTATGTTATAGAGACCTCAACACTGAAGGCCTGAAAATTTTTTATTAATTATTTGCATTAAAAAAATAGATTGTGTATTAGGCTTGCTAAAAAGAAAAAAAATTCATAAATATGTCTGTTGTAAATTTTATTTATTTATAACAATTCAGAATACAAAAATTTAGAATAGTAAGAAACTCTTTGTTTTTATTGTAAATTTTATATAGCCAGTGACTTCTTACAAACTCTTTATATTTGATTTGATTCATCTGTAATTTGACAACACACAAATGAATTTGCATTCTAAGCCCTTATTTTTTCAATAAATTAATTATAATCTGTTATCAAACCAGAGTCTTTATTAGGGTTATGACCACAAAATATGCCACCATCAAATTAATATCATTTTATATACAATTATTATAATAACATTTTTTTCTTAAATAAAACATCAAAATTTACATGTACCAATTGACAATTTTTCATAAAATTTATTAGTTATTTCTACTTCGAAAATAATAAAATTTATTTTTAATATTAACAATATCAACAGCTTAATGTTTATATTTTCACTACATTTAAAAAATGAAAATGTTTAAAACAAAATACTTCAAAGTAATTTATTACAAATTTCAATGAGTTAAATGTGATAATATGTTGGACTATTTCTATCATCTATCACAAAATGTTTAATGTCTAGAAAATTTTAAACTTTATTTAAACTTTTCAAATACAAACAAATGCTAATAATAACGCACAAATAAACAACATAGATTATAAAATACAATAGTTGAAACTTGGTAATTAATTTATTATAAATACATATGCGTTCAAAATATTTTCTTTCTTGCATTTAGAGATGCAAGATTTTTTTAATAAGCATTCCAAAATCATCACATGATCACCATTTCTTATGCTTGCTTGTAACTGTTATTAAAACAGGCAAAACTCTCCATACAGTAGTGCCACTCAGTGCAAGCCAGAGTAATCAGTGGATGCCAGAAGACTTGTGCATAAAATCCCTATCTAGTGGCTATTCATCCAATATCCCCAGACTAGTTTCTAGCTTGTAGCTCAGTGAGAAGCTTTGAATCTGAGAGCACCATACCTAGATCTTAGGATCTAATGCAACCTTCTAGCAGCCACTTTTTATGTCTACTTAACTACAAAACTGTGAGTCTAAAATTGAAAACAATATTTTCAAGCCAAGTCCATTAACTTATATAGCCATATAGGTCTAAACTCAGTTCAGTACCCATACATTTTGGTATCTTTGGTTCTTTAATAACCATAGCCACAACTATCTTATTAGGCATGATTGGTGTTAAACCACTAAACATCACATGATCACCATTTCTTATGCTTGCTCATAACTGTTATTAAAACAGGGAAAACTCTCCATACAATAGTGCCACTCAGGGCAAGCCAGAGTAATCAATATAATTCTAAGATCTAGGTGCAGTGCTCTCAGATCCAAAGCTCCTCACTGATGAAAGCCATAAGCTAGTAACTAGTCTGGGGATATTGGATGAGTAGGCACTAGGTAGGGATTTTATGCACAAGCCTTCTGGCATCCAGTGATTACTCTGGCTTGCACTGAGTGGCGCTACTATATGGAGAGTTTTGTCTGTTTTAATATTCCTAACTCAAGTGAATCACTTACTTGATGCTCAATTGAAATTATCACCAATGCTGGTAATCTCTCTTGTAACATCATAGAGTGTAAATAACTTATAATTTTGACAGTGAGCATTCATCGCTAGCCACTGATACAGCCAGGGCTGAAAGAATCTGTACAATTACAAGATTTGACTAAATTGTCCATGCATTTTACTACTGTTACACAATGCTTTATTTACCACCCTTTCATACAGTTTACAGTCTCGATTGTCTCAGTAATCTTCTTCAGAACTTTATATCTCCTTCTTGTACAAGATTTGAACTGGTAGAAAGTAGATTATTTTCATAAATATTTTCTAAAACATTGCTAGATTTCATTCCAGGATTAAAGTATACTTCCACCACTCATAATTGCTCTCCAGTTATATCAGACATCTTATCAGCTGGATCTGTAAGTTTTAATTGCAAATCTGTGCAACATTTCTTTCATTTTTCATCATTAATATTTTGTATATTTCCGATGTTATACAAAATTTGGACTGTTTCTGTATGTTCTTTTAACATTTTAAATCTTTCTTGTACTGTATTAATTGTTGTATTGATAATAGGAAAGCAAAAAAATGATTTTTTTTTCTGGGTCTGCGATACTTTTACCTATATTTTTGTAATCAAATATATTGTGAGGGTAGCTTGAAATCGCAATCACACTGACTTCAGCCATCGGAAATGTTGAACTAAACTTTGACAGAATTTATAACTGATAGGATTTTTAAAAATGCTAACATATTGTTTTCAAAGTTTGAAGAAATAAATGTGAATAGCTATATTGACATAATTTAAATAGTTATTACATAATTGAACTTGAAACCATATATCACTACATTTTGCACATATATACATATACTTGAAGTAAATTGGATAGTAATTGTTAAATAGTTCAAAATAAACCATAAAAAAATTTTGTACAAACATATATGTATGATGTTAACTATTTCATGTTATATGTTTTTATGTCATTGACAAACACTAAACAATAACTTAAACGATGATAAACTAATCATGGTAACGAACTAAGGTCAATGGCTACACTAAACTACTCAAAATAAGAATGAGATAATAAAGTGTAATTTAACTTCAGGAATCATGATACAAAAATAAATACAACAACAGACATGTCGAGAATAAGGTTGCTATGAAAAATCAATTTAAAAAAAAAAAAAAAAAAAGCATTTCATTCAACATGGAAACCGTCGTTTGAAATATTTTTTATTTAACTTTGTAAAACAAGTTTGTCACAGGATTTAGAAAAACAAACTAGAGACTTTGCAGGTAAACAAATTGTGCAGATAAAATTAAGCAGTCGGTGAATTTTAAAGAAATCATTTTAAACTTTTAAGGAAACCTGCGAAATGTGGTATATATAGTTAATACGATAGACAATAAAACAAGTGCATTTTATCGCATTTAAAAAATATTTCTTTTAACTTCAAGCCATATCTGAACTTAAAGTTAATATATAAGAAGCCAGCAAAAATGTGGTTTTGCTAGAGTGGTCAATTGTCATTGGGAGAGCATTCCCCCCCATAACCATGGAAAGTATGTACCCATATCTCTACATTTATAGCATCTGATATACTTACTTCATACAGCATGGAATGTTTAAGGGAAGAATGGACGAAAACTAGAGTCCATCGAGGCAGAACTGTCCAGAATGCCCTACACAACAGCAACAGTGAACGATTCACGCTACGGAGAGAGGAGTGCACGTAAACTGTATGAACTATAAAATGTGAAGAACTTTAATGATTGAATGAGACTGATAATCGATTCCTGAAATAATTCCTGAAATATATATATATTTTTATTATGTTACGCGTTATGACTATTTTACTAGTGAATGTATTATTATTTTTTTTATTTATTATTATTAATTCATTCTTATTTTGCGGAAATGTTTATTATTATGATTCAACATTTTGGGAGAATTCAATTTAATGGAACATGAGGAGAGCTGGGGGGGGGGAGGTTCAATTTAGACAAAATTCTGTTTTTAAAAATAAAATATAGTTTCAATTTCCCATCCCAAGCACTTGACCATTGTCCGTGACCATATACTTGAGATTTGGAGGTAAGAATTTATGATTATTATTTTTTCTGACATTAATGACATACACTTAAGAAAGCAAAGTTGTGTTATAAATTGTTTGTTTTACTAATGATAGTTACTTAAGTATTTCTTGTATAAATGTTTAACTTCCTGAATATATCTGCCATACTATCATATTAAATAATGCTTCCTTATGATTATGTGATACATGACAGGGGATCTCCAGGCAAGTTAAGTTATTACCACTTGAGCCACGAGTCTAATCAATGTTGATGTTAAATATTAAATTAATTTTAGTTAGTTAGTTACATGGATAATAAAGCCAATATTATGATTTTAATTAGAAATGTCTGCAATCTGAGTATCTGTCATGGGGATTAAGGGTTGGTATCTTCAGATTAAAGAAATCGCTAATATGATAGGCACTCATTACAAGTATTTAAATTCTAAATATGTATGTATAATCTCATATGCACTTGTAAATATTTTTAATATCTCTTTAATTTGTTCAAGCTTATTTATTGTTTATGTAGAGTTTATTTTTTAAAATAAATGTTGTAGATTTTGTTGAATAGATAAAGTCTCTCGAATTTATTGAATAAGCCTTTGCATTCATCTATAAAGCCAACACCATACCTATATATACGCATATACATATATTTTAATATTATCTCTATAATAGAAAGTTCTTAGATGAGGGTCATTTATGAAAGCTGACTTGGATAAGCCTTATCTGACCATGAGTATGCATAACTACATTCCTGTTAAAAGAGTCGAATGCAAATTCTTCCTGAGTTTGAATACTGAGGCAACAAATTCAAAAGAGAGTGGTGAGATGTGGATGAACTGACAAACTACATGTAAATTTGATAGATTAGTCTTAGGCTAGTCTATTGAAGATGGATGTAATCATGAGTCATATACTTCATCGCATTGTCTCCAGCATCCTACATGAAGACCTTAGGTCCGATCGTAGTCAGATGCGACCTTCTCTTTCCACATCATCGACCGGACCGTTACAATACATTTCCTTTTTTTAATCCTAGATATTCCTGTTTTAGAAAATTCTGTATCTGCATTGATGATTAGCATAGACATTTGTCTTGTTTCATGAATAACATCATTGAAATTGTCATCAGATCGTAATTCTGTAAAATATTTTTGTAATTTTCCTCTAAAACTTCCAAAGCAGACTGAATGTTTTTTTTCTTCTGATTTTTGTAACAGTTTGCTCACTATATATATTGATCCTATTTAGTATATTGTGCTAAATGATAAGGGAGCTTAAAAATTTAAATGATTTTATTTGTTTACAAGTGAATTTACCATAGTTCTAGTCTCTATGGTCCTTGTTTCATCTTCACTTAATTCTGCCAGTATATCATAAATTTCACCAATGTAAGTGTTGAGAGAAAGTACAGCATCTATTTAGCTTTCCTATCATGTTTCTGATAATGGCTTGAGCATCAATTTTGGTAAAAAAAAAAAAAAAAATTAGAGAAAAACACATATAATTGCTAAATCAGATTTTAAAAATTTATTGCTTCACCAGAAATTTTGGCAGAATTGTTTACCACTAAATTGAGGTGACGAGCTGAATAAGATACAAAAAAGATTATTGAATTTAAATCCAATATTTTTTCCTAAAGCCCTTTTTTTTTCATGCATATTTGTGCTGATATTATATCTTTGTCTTCTTAAATATTTTGTCTAGTTTCCATTCATCAAATTTTTAGAATAAAGTTACAAAGTTCTTGCCCAGTTGTATCAGTAATAGGATATAAATGTAAAAAGCATTTGTTTATTTATACAGTGGCCTTACATGAATCCAAATAATAAGTGATGGTTATTTGTTTAACATGGGAAATATCAGGATTACTATCTAAAATTATAGAAAAATATTTTGATTCTCATACCATTTCAAGAATCTTAGTTTGTATTTTATTTGACTAAAACAGGCAAAGCTCTCCCTACAGTAGTGCCACTCAGTGCAAGCCAGAATAATCAATGGATGCCAGAAGGCTTGTGCATAACATCCCCACCTAGTGCCTACTCATTCAATATCCCCAGACTAGTTTCTGGCTTGTGGCCTTCGTCAGTGAGGGGCCTTGGATCTGAGAGCACTGCACCTAGATTACTCTGGCTTGCACTGAGTGGCACTACTGTATGGAGAGTTTTGCCTCTTTTAATAACAGCTATAAGCAAGCATAAGAAATGGTGATCATGCAATGTTTATTGGCTTATTTCATTTGATATTAATAAAATAATTTCATTTTGAATTTATCATCCACTATAGCTAGAGAAGTTTTTATAATCGGACTGTTTGTCTAAAATGTTCTGCGATAACATGATCAAGTTTTAAAATTATCTTCACTAATTATAGAAAATTTCTGTTGTTTTTATTTCTGTATCAAAAAAATACTGTGAAGATCCTCTAATGATAGATATTGTTGAGGCAGATATTTTATTGTTAATACTATTCATTCAATAATAAAGTGTCAGTGATGTGTTCACATTCATATAGACTTTGTTGGGTTGCATCTATTGTTGTTTTATTTTTCAAAGCATTCAAAATTTCCAATATTTTTCTCACATTTTTAATGTGATCTGTGCTGTATTCATGCTTTTTAAGAATTAATGATAAGTGCTTCCAATCATTCACTCCTTTTATCAGCAATATTGTCTCTATTTATTTTTTCTCATTAATGACTCTAAATATAAAATCCACTGGCAACATACTTTTTCTCCATTACTTAATATTCCATAGCAGTGGTGCACAGTCTTTTTACACTTGTGATCATCTTTCTTGGATGAAAATTTGACATGACCCATTCTTTGTTTATCTTTTTACACTTATGACACCCTTCCTAGAATGAAAATTTGACATGACCTATTCTTTGTTTTTATCACGCTTAAATTATAAGTATGCATATGTAAAGATAGTAGTTTTAATTAATAAACAAATTTATATTTCATAATATAGAATGAAATTTTTGAAAAAAATTATATACCTAATATAAAAAAAAAACAATGATATATACAAAAACAATTTACTTTAATGTTGTTTTTAACTATTTTAAAAAAATAAATTCTTTCAAAAAAAGTGGCTCATTAACAAAACTTAAGAGAGTTTCTTAAAAATGTCATGACCCCTAATTTTTATGTGACTCCCTGAGGGGTTGTGACCCATAGTTTGTGCACCATTATCCATTCTATAGTAGTAAAATTGAGATAAATTTCTATTGCATACATGTTATGGAAATTTGATGTTTCTCATTTCTTCTGGATAATTTTTAGTAAGAAACTGAATATCCTTAATTCTTAGTTTTTCTGGCCACTTACTAGAATCATTTGACATTGCACTTGACTCCCAATAATTTTGTCTTTTGTAAAACTAATATATAAGTCAAAACCCTTTTCTCTCAAAATTTTGTCATTATTTAAGTAGTCATTAGTTTGATTTTTTTGAGAAATCAAAGGAATAGGTTCATCAGTGGAAGTAAATATACTTACACTTTCACTCGATCCCATCCTTTATTATTGCATTGAATGTTTTCGTTAATCATAAAAAATTTTAAAGATCTCACAAATTGTTTTTATTGTTCAATTTTATATTGTTTTTGATACCTGTTTTGTGCACCTTTATAAGTATTTTGTTTTTTAGTCAGGCATTTTCAAAATTTGGATAAAAAATTTATAAATTAAAATATTTTATGAATGACTTATTTTAAAATTAAATCTTAACAATATTAGAAGAGTCAAATAAGCAATTGCCACATACCATTATATTGTTTATCGATGCTAATACGAAATGAATGTTTGTAATGCTTTTATTAATATGAAAAGCATATGAGAGATACCTTTACATTTAGGAGATAAACTAAACATTGATACAAATATCAATAGAGGGTTCTAGCTAATATTGATGTAATGAAGGATGAATAAAATTAATAAATGTTAGCAATGTAGCTTAGAAAATTTTGAAATATTTCATATGAAGAATAAAAATGATGATATATTTTGTCTACCCCCTTAAATTGGCCACCCACATGCCTTGCATACATTGCACAATAGGGGGCGGTGTTGGAGCAGTGTTCATATATCAAACTATTTCTCAGTTACGTTTATCAAACTAAAATCTTTTTCAATTTCAGGTCTGCTGATGCAGTAGGATTAAACTGCATCTTTAGCTTTGTATTTAAATTTTTCATTTTATATTATTGACTATAAAATCTTAAAAAACATTTTTTATTTTTGGATTCTAAAAGTTGATTAAAATGTTATGTACGTATGAATATATATGTATGTGAAGTAAATTGTATTTTTGTGTGTGTCCATATACATATGGCTTAGATTGATAGAGGAACACTCTTAGGCATATCATTTTAGTATTCATTTGTCTACAGGAATTACGATAATGAATTCAATCAAATTTTTGTGCAATCCCCTTAACATATTTTAATTATATTCACAACAATTCTGATTTTTTTTCTTTTTTATAAGTATACAAATATTAAAAATATATAAAGCTCCTATGTATTGAATAAATAGTAATGAGAATAAGGTTAACAGACTGAGTTCTTAGTTATAAACTGGTATGACATTATAATTAATATTTTTTTTAGAATATGCTTGGTTTGTTCTGTTTACAGCTTTTTCTTGATACTACAAATTAGAAATGATCTAGAAAATAGTCTAAAGTAGCCTAGTTTGCAAAATCTGTCTAGGGTGCCTTAAAACTGATTATAATATTAGTGGTAATAAAGGCTTTTTTTTTCCTCCTAAATCTAGATGCATAAAATTTCCAAATTTTGATTGCCATAAACTCTTTCAAGCACTGAACATAGGGTAGCACTTGTAGTTAAAAAGTATCAGTGCTTAATATGGTTGTTGTCAGTGTCACTGGTCATTTAATAGAAGGATATGTAATTAAGCAGTTGTCTTAGAAGGACAATTCATCAAGTGATAGGGGTATTGAATTTACTGTGAAGTCTAATTTGATATAAATTTTATTCTTGGAATTTTAAGCTGTATCATCATAGACTAATGATATTAAAGATTGTTTGTGTGTTGCTATATTCACTCATTTTAACAATGCTTATAATTCAGCATTGGATTTACAAAGGTGGGAAAAGAAAAGAAAAAACTATTCCTTTTTAGATTGCTTTTTTCCCCAGCAATAACAATAAAAACGTTTTTTTACAAAAATTTATAATCTATAATTATTGCAAATAATGGTATTTTCTCAGAGACTCAAATGGTCTGTTGCTATTGAATTTTGATATAATACCTATATTGACTATCTATACGTTTTTTTTTTTTTTGCTTAAACAGACAAATCACTATGAAATAACTTTAATATAACTACATAATGGCTTTTTACTTATAGTGCTATAATTAGGAATTACACAGTAAAAGAAGTCAGTTTTGGTGGAGAAATATAATAACTACTCATTTTTATTGCATTGCCAAATGTATACTATATAATACTAAATCATCCATGCACTTTACTACTGTTACACAATGCTTTAATTTACCACTCTCTTTTACAGTTTTGATTGCCCCAGAAATCTTCAGAACTTTTATATCTCCAGCAATCTTTTTCAGAACTTTTATATCTCCTAAGATATAAGTTAGGAGATATAAAAGTTCTGAAGAAGATTGCTGGGGCAATCGAAACTGTAAACTGTAAAAGAGGGTAATAAATAAAGCATTGGTTTACAGTAGTAAAGTGTATGGATGATTTAGTGTTATATGGTTTTAGTGGAGAACTTATAGACATATATTGTTGGAAGAACTATAATTTAAAAAGTGATCCATTCCCAAACATATTATTATAAAATTTGATGTTAATTTTTTAAAAATAATCACTCTATATTCATGCTATACTTTTTTAGCTGTGAAACAATTAACGATATCAAGTCAAGCTTGTAATATCACTTGAAGAACCATACTTGTTTTCAAATCTAGATCGAGTAAACTTGAAATGTTTTTTTCACTTATCTGGCCCAATCAGATAATTCTTCAGTACTGTCCAGAGAATAAGAATCTTATTGTTCTTAGCTAGAAGGTAAACAAGAATGGGAAATTGTCCAAATCCTCACTATCTGGCAATTGGAAGATCTGACGAGAACTATCTTTTATTTAATAATTCTCCATGAGAGACTGTTAGAAGCCTTCGGACTACAATAGAATTTTCAAAGTCTATTTTATCTTTTTAACTATTTATTTTAATTAAACAGACTTCTCTTAAGGAGTGTGCTTTTAGGCAGATGATTTCATAGGTTCTCCAAAAGAAATCCTGATTCTTTCTCTGACTGATGATTTTATTATCAGTGACTTTTTAAAATGAAACCTGAAATTATAATAAAAGATATGCGGAGTTTTGTAAGCAGTGTAAAGATATAAATGAAGAAATTCAGTAATTAACAAAAAGAGTTAAGAATGACTGATAGATTAAAAATGCAAAATAGATGCAATCATATGTATGATGAACTATGATTATTTGGAATCTTTTTCTGAGGGATTGGGAAAAAATGTATTGGTTATTGTTTTAATAATAATATGAGTTCATAAGATTGTATTTAATAAAATATTCAATTAATTAAATATTTTAGATTTGGACAAAGATATCTTATCTTATTAAAACAGGCATCCATTGATTACTCTAGCTTTCACTGGGTGGCACTACTGTATGGAGAGTTTTGCCTGTTTTAATAACAGTTATGAGCAAGCATAAGAAATGGTGATCGTGTGATGTTTAGTGGTTTAATATCTTATCTTAGTAAGATTAAATATAAAGTGTTACTGATTCTGATGGAATTTCTAAAGATATTGCATAATAGTGCAATAATATGTCTTTAAATTTAGGATTATATAGACTTCAGTAATTGTAAAGAAAAATCATTGTTGATTCTATAGATTCAAAGATTTTATTAAATATGAGCTTGCTTCCAGTTGTAAATGACTAGTTCCCAGAAATTTATTGAGTTTTCAGCAAATCAAGAATCTATAAAAATATATGCAAAAAAATCCTGTGAACTATAATCTGATTTATATATTGGTTTTATCAATTTGGTTAAGGTATTTGCCTCATTTATCCAAATGACTTATGGAAATTTATAAAAATGGATGTTTTATCTGTGAAAGTATATTTATGTCAAAGTGTATTTATATCATGTAGATAGAATGAGAAAACATTATTAATATTAACAGAAAATCTGATGGATTTAAAATAAAAGCTGGTGTTAATCAGCTTCAAAATTGTTTTCCATTTTACTACTACCATATTTGAAACAATTTACAAAGGTTTCAAGATATGGTGTAAATATTTTGGTAATGAAGATCAAAACAAAAACTTTTTTTTTTTAGTTTTAGATTTACGGCTTATTGTATTTTTCCAGTTTAGATAATAATATACAGGATGTTTTTAATATTTTGAATGAACTATAAAAAATTAATATTTACAAAACACAGATGTTTTCATTCACTAATGGGTCAAACCTCTGCAATTTTTGACTTGAATGACTATCTTCTGAAAAATGTAAATCCAATTAAATTATAAAAAAAAAATTGCTTTAGTACTTAATGTTGGAAAAAAATCCAAGATAATATTTCAGCCAGGGTTTAATTTTCACTGACTTCCAGTTTGGGAATGTGGGCCTATTTTGCTAGCTTTTTAGGTAAAAAAAGACAATGTTAAATATCTTGGTAGCTTTTTTAGGTGGAAACATAGAGTTGATTGTAGAAATGCAACACAGAATCCAATATGCTATGGTTGCATGTAAAGAAATGGGATTTCATGAAGTAATATAATTATTTAAATTAAAATACTTATACATAGTCCCAATTTATAGGGTGGAAGTAAAGTATGACTTCCTCATCAGTGTTATTTAAAGGCAATGGAAATTTTTTATTTAAAGATTCTGAAAATACGATAGAAATCATAAGATCTGATGGTAAAGTTCTTTAACTCGCTGGTTGTTAGGGTATTACTGCTATAATGATAAAAGTATATTCTTGTAGGGTGGGATATATTAAGAAAATAAAGAGAAACATACTTTCTAATAAAATATTTTATAACGAACTTAAGCTTGGTTTTCATAGAAAAATTAGATACTGCCACAATGGAAATGGTGATGTGGTGTGTCCAACAAATCATGTCCTTAATCATGTAATAGACAAGGTGTCTTAAATAAATTTGTCTAGTTGCACAATGACTGATGATGTGGGCTCCTACAGAATCTAGTCAACTACATTGAGGTGTGCCGGTGCAGGTAAATGCTCAGGTCTGTATAAGACCTGGCCCCTTGTATGGTCAGAGCAATGAAGTGGTACACCTGCAGATCCTTGATTTCAAGTAACACTATATATCATAGTTCATGTAAATTTCCGAAATAAAATTTATTTCTTAATAAAAATATAAAAATCAGATTCCATTTACATTACGAAGATTATTTTAATGTCATTCTAAAAAAAGGTGTTTATTTCTTTCATGGGAGGATATAACTTGTGACAAAATACAATTGGCAGTCACATTTAGGCAAGCTGTGGGATTTACTTTGGACTTATGATGGCCATAATAATTTAACAAATGGCTTTAAAAATTATATATGTATAATTACATTTAATATTATATTTAGAATCAAAAAATTAATTATTACAAGAGTTAAAACATTAATAATTTGAACCAAATCTTATCTAATTTTGCATTTCATAAAATATGATCAGTTGGCAATATTTGTTGTATTACGTGTACATGGTATGGCTATAATTGTGAGAAATGCATTACTTGCATAGATTTTTTTTTTAAAAAAAAGTTGTTTGTCTTAAGATTCGTAAAATAACTGGCTAAAATATTACTAGTCAAGGGATAAAATTTGATTGTTTTTTTTTTTTTTCCATGTGTCATAGCATCGGCCGGGACGCGAACCCATGGCGGCTGCGATACCTCCCGGCTAACAACGCAAGACTAAAATTTGATTGTTTTCTATTGCTTGCTACTTTTTTAAAGCAATTCATTCCAACATCTAACTTTAAAGGTACATTTAATAGGTGAGAAATGTACTACTAATAAAAGCTTTTCTGCATAATATTATATAGAGAGAGTGAGATTTTAATTATTTGTTCTTATAAATGCAAATGTACGCTAGTTTACAACTGACCGTTTTGTCATTTTTCATTAGAAAGGTTGTTTCTCATTTAAACTCTATTAATCAGGAAACAACCGTTTTTTCTTTCTTGATGACAAGAATTAACTTTTTAGCGAAACAAATCGTGCAGTGTTCAAAAATTGCAAGCAGATTAATTAGAACTGATGGGCTCAACCATAAAATCATTCTGTATGCATTCAAGGAGGTGTTAAAATAAATGTGGCTGTTTGTCAAGTTGAGAAAGCTAAGCTTGACTTAATAGGCTGTGTTTGCTTAGTTTACTTATAATTTAAATCTTTAAAAAAAAAAAAACAGAATCAATTAGTTTGATTATTTAAGTTATGGCTAAATATGGGTTTCTTTCTTTTAATTGTTTCGCATAATTTAGACTGAGTTTTTTGAGACAATCTTAGCAGCACATACACTTTGACATCCTGAGTGGAAAAAGAACACATCACAGATATCTATTAAAATGTAAGCTTTTTAAAGGATTATGTGAAGTGTTTAACTTAGCATATTTATTGAACTGAATAGTTAGCAAACCTGTGGTGTTTTATGATTCATTTAACTATATTTATGACTTTGTGTTTGAATCTATGTGAGACTAAGCTTTTAAACAAATTTAAGATTTTTCTTTCAGATAACCATCCCATAGCTAAACCTAGATAACCATGCAATTATTAGTCATTTATTTATTCTTAGTTGAAAAATAAAAGAAGAAATGGTAGCCACAAACCTTCAACAACACAAATGTATAACAAACTTAATGATTACCATTTCTTACGCTTGCTTATAACTGTTATTAAAACAGGCAAAACCTCTATACGCATTGCCACTCGGTGCAAGCCAGAGTAATTAATCAATGGATGCACAAGTTTTCTGGCATCCATTGATTACTCTGGCTTGCACTGGGTGGCAGTACGTACACTGAGTGGCTATACGTATAGAGAGTTTTGCCTGTTTTAATAAAACTTAATGAGTGTTGTCTTATCTTTTGCTGTGATATTTTTTTTATGGATGGATGTTGGTGAGAGGTTTGCCATGAATTGCATATTTAAAAGTTTTTTAACATTCACTTGTTGGTCAAATTTAGGGACAACTAAAATATAAAAAACATTTGTGAGAAATTGCATGGAAAAAAAAATAATTAAAAATATTTAAGGCTATTATCTTTGGATGGAGCAGGGGGTTGCGGCATTGTTAGTAAAAACAGATAAATTAAAAGCAGATAAATTACAAAAATATAAATATATTTTGAAGAGATCCATAGTAGTTGAAAAAAATGTAGATATGTTATTATTATTATTATTTTCGTATTTCAAAGCATCGGCCGGGAAGCGAACCCGCAAACCCGGACAACTGCTTGTAAGGCAGCTGTGCTAACCACTCGACCAAGGAATAACTTCAGCTTTTTTTTTTTTCAGTATTGAATTGAACAAGATTTCACTCTGAACTTTTTTTTAAATCCTTCTAAAGATTTTAATCTTTCTTTTACTAAAATTTATGTGAGATATAACATTAATAATCACATCCTTGAATACACCATCTACAATGCCATTACTTCTCATAAATACGACATTATTATAACTAGTCCAAGGTTATTAAAACAGGCAAAATTCTTCATACAGTAGTGCCACCCTGTGCCAACCAGAGTAATCAATGGATGCCAGAAGGCTTGTACACAAAATCCCCATCTAGTGCCTAATCATCCAATATCCCCAGATTAGTTTCTGGCTTCTGGCCTTCTGGCATCCATTGATTATTCTAGCTTGCAGGGTGTGTTAATACATATAGTGAGTTTTGACTGTTTTAATAACAGTTATAAGCAAGCATAAGAAATGGTGATCATGTGATGTTTATTGGCTTAGTCCAAAGTTCCTGGTGATACACTTCTTTTTAGAATCTATCTCAATTCCTTGGCAATCATGATAACTCACAAGACCATTAGTCATTGCTTTCTTGAAGATGGATAGATATCCATATTTTATAAATGATGCAGTTGTAATTATGAGATTGTAAATAAGTAGCAATCAATATCTGACTGTACTGAGTGAATAGTTGAATGTTTTCTCACCGACAAATTAAGATTTTAATATACAATATTTACTATGAATATTTTGGATTGAAGTGAATAAGCTTATTTTGAAAATCTTCTGGTTCTGGGATTTAGTTTTTTCTGATCAAGTCAACATTTATTAAAATTTATGATTTAGCTCTAAAACTTAGATACTAAAAGAGTTGAATTGAACCTGGTGGCAAACTGACTAAATTACCATTAATGTTAATTAATTACTATTGTTTGGCTGCAGTCTATACTGTTTAATTAATCTTCTTTGCAAAGAATCTAGCATACATATGGACTCGGAACTTCATTAAAGAAAAAAGGTAGAAAAAAAAAGCTTATTCCATTTACGACTGGGAAAGTACTTTTGTAATAAATTAATAATTTAATTTAATAAATAAATACAATAATAATAATTTATTTTTTAAACAAAGCAAAACTCTCCATACAGTAGTGCCATCTTGTGCCAACAAGAGCAATCAATGGATGCCGGCATCCATTGATTGCTCTTGTTGGCACAAGATGGCACTACTGTATGGAGAGTTTTGCTTTGTTTAATAACAATTATGTGCTAGTATGAGATAGTGATCATGTGATGTTTAGTGGTTTAATTTATTTTTTAATGATTTTTTTAAAAAATTCTCAGATACAAAAGTTATCCATAAACAAATTATATATTTACTATGAGACTAAGAGCATGAAAGGCAATGAAGAATTCCTACTAGTAGTCTTATTACCTTTAATGTCACATCTATCTTAAATAAATAAGTACAATGCACAGAATACTACACAATTACCCTAAAGCAGACTTCCTTTCTAGGATAATACCTACCGATCATCCACTACTTAGAGGGCTAACCTGGATAACTTCCCTGGTCTCCCATCTTGAGAAGCATATTCCAATCTTGGGCAACACCTTCAATGGGAAAGTAACATATTGGCATGTGTATAACCTTGTATATAATACTTTCCACCCAGAGTTGACCCTCTTGGGTATGACATATAAAGTAATAATAAGGAAATGTAAACTATGGACCTTAGCGTCCAAATACTTGGAAGCTTTGCCAACCAATTTTTTCAGTCATTTAAAAGTGAGATTACTAAAATTAATCCCATATGTGTCCTATATGTCAACTTTGTCTGAGAAAAGAAAAAAACCACTCCTCATATTCTCTTCCATTGTCGGGTGCTCAATATACATAGAATTGAAGCAGTATCCAATACAAAACAATCAAAACCTTCTCTCATTATTTGATTGTATTAAAAGTGGATATTTCCCCTCTATCAGGATGTCGATATTCCTGTTGTATATTTTATGGTCTATCAGATGTAAGATCATGTTTAACCCAATGACAAAGAACACTGTGAACTTATTCCACAATATGCTCAAAAGGTTCAGGCTTAGAGATAGAACATTGGCATCACTAGATATTCACACCGCAATTTGGAGCTAATTGCCTTTCCTATTGGACTGGGTTTGATCTGAATTTTTCTTGAAAACAGGTTTGTTCTATATTAGACACCAGACAATGCATATTGGCTGTCAAGGACGATTATTTTGGAGGTTTAAATTTGTAAATATAGATTGTATATCAACCACAATGTTATTTCACTGTAAAATTTAGCACTGAATAAAGATTCCTTGTTTTTAAAAAAAAAAAACCATGGTTTCATCGTTTAATAAATAGATCTTCTTGTTAATAGATGTAACTATGGTTATGAAAAAATTTTAGTATAAAAATTATTATTTTTTTTTGGCTAGTATATGAATTTCTATTTTATTTATAATTACTAGTATAGCATTAGGCAGCATTTCAGTTTTAACACTAAATAAAGAATATAACTGATAATTTTGATATTGAAACTATGTTTTGAACAGGAAGTATTATTAGTGGAAACTAGTATTATATAGATATATACTGTCTGCAATGCGTTTTTTATTTGATGGCTGTGATTTTTAAAACAGTCGATAGGCAGCTTCGTGAAACCAACATCAAAATACAATGTAGATTTAATGATGATATTTTGAATTAAAACCTATTAAAAGCAAACAAAAAATTTAACATCTTGGATTT